>OX235274.1:85374244-85593162 GCA_944472155.2 Trichobilharzia szidati
AATATCATATATATCTTTGTGTGTATGTGGTGTCGTGTGTTAATACGATTCGTATCATAATGATATTTTTGGAAAACAGCAACGACTTTGTTACACACTAACATGAAATGAATTCACAAAAAGGTTTATTCCATGTTGTACACGTACTATGTATGTAAACACAAATAAAAACAAAGAATTGTTGATTTTCATTTGCTTTGTTTGACCTGCCCCACTCTGGCCTAGATCTACACCTTCACACACTGGTAAACAATTACTATTAGTAAAGACGATAAATATACACACACGAATATTAATTTTAGCGTAAACAGTTGATGTTGGAAGCATGCATACATAGGTGGCATAATATTTATGCCGGTGAAGTGAATGAAATACTAAGAAGCATTGTTAATTTCCTAAAGATAAAATGGTTGACAGGCACATGGACTCATGTGAAAAATGGGCTAAATCCATTCTGTCTAACTCACACCACCCTCTTCATTCACAACTCTCCCCTTGTATCTCATCAGGCACAACCAGAAGCCTATATAGAAAACTATATGCTCGCACTAGCAAGTATAAAAACTCAACCATACCCTACTTAGCTCGTGTTCTGTGCGATAAAGAAAGCATTAGGCGTGATACCTATAACTTATTAAATAGTCAGTAGAACAACTGGATCTCGTCTTTCCAACTCACATCATTTATAGGTGCAACGTTTTCTTTCTTTCTTTTCTTTTTCTCTCTCTTTTTCTGTTATGTGCTGCTTTGTTTTTTTCTTCCTTACAAACTCTATTTGAAACATTCTTCTTCGTTCTTTCACACTCTGTATATCTCGACCCTTTTGTTACCGCTTACGCTAGTAAATATGCTAGCGTCTACTTTTCTAACACCTTCAAACACTCTGTTTCTGTAGCAGTGGTGATTATTTTTACAGGATGAGGTTGCTAGCCTCATGCCCAACCTTCCCTGTTTACCAGTCTTACTAGTGGCTTAGTGAGGTAAAGGAACGCATCGGCCGAGGGTCGAACCCCGGACCATGTGTATGGTCGGCGAGCGTCCTAACCGCTGTGCCACCGACTCACTTTTCCAATACTCCTGTTGTATGTTCTATTGATGAAATTTTTAAGTGGTATATTATATGTAATGTCTTCTGCAAGAATATTGAATAACTGACTGAAGGATTAAGTTGAGAAGAGGAGAAGTGAATCATCTTTTCGAAACAATATGGAAATCATGAAATGAAGACAAAAGAAGCACAATGCGAAGAACATGTGCAAATGGTGATTTTAACGTAAGATTTCTTCATTTTGTCATAACTCTACACTATTTCGCCATATCATATTTCTGCTAACAAATACTACTGCGTACAGACGTCACACTTCTTTCTTACTGAAAATTAAAGACTGAAAATAATTTTATTGAATATGTGATAGCTACTCAATTACATGGTAATGTCACCAGTCAGGTGAACCACAAGGGACAACTCAGTGAGCTTTCGAGGTGAATAAAGGAGTAAGACAAGCTTGCTGCCTATCATCAGCAACCACGATATCCTTAATTGTGGTGGATTGGATTATGCGTCAGACTGTCCTTGGAAGTGAGGAGACAGGAATACGTTGCACTGATAAGAAGATTCTAGAAGGTTTGGATTTCACGCGTGGATGAGGTTGCGAGTTTGACCACAGGTGGACGTGTACTGGTGAGGAGTCCAGAACAAGGGCGAAACAGCTGTCCAGCACTCCTTGGTTTTCAGTTGTTCTCTAACAGGCATCCAGTTACAGAGTGAAAGTTAACTGCAACAGACAGCAATGGATCGGGTCACTGCAAATCACTCAGATTATTGCTTGATGGTGCAGAAATATTTCTACTTATTTATTTTTCGCTTTTCGTCTTCAGTATTGCAGTATTTTTTCCTACCACATGACTTTTGTTGACGTACACTAACTGGCAGTGCTACTCAGTAATACAATATTTGACTACTCTGATTACTGTTGTCCGTAAATTGGTCACAGGATTTCATCTTGAGAATACAAATACTGGCTTCATGTTCTACCAGATACATAGTTATTAGCATTTATTTATACTTGTATACAATAGTATGCTCAATACTTCTGCTTGTAGGAATATAATACTTTACGTAATGCTGAGGTCTGTCTCTCTCCCTCTCCCCACGAGCACTTTGAACTTAGTGTTCAACACAGTTTTGAAGAGTCCCTAACTGAGACGAAACAGTAGACACGGGGCTCAATGCTTTCGATAATTCTCCAACCAGTGTTCACCTGTAACTAAATGTTTACTTTTTAACCCTAGAAACTAACTTTTCAAAATTAATCTGATACTCACTAGTGACTGGCTACAGAATGAAGTTAACTGGAGTACTAATGAGAAGTCATGTCTGGTGTCTGAGCAAAAGTGACGGATTGGTAGCAGTTGTAATTCATGGTTCATTGAATCGAACCCCAGTGGTTGGATAGTCTACGAGGTTGCATCGTAACAGGAAGGTCTTGGGTTGAAAAAAACCAAGTGGGGTGAGTACTGTGAGGAATCTCAAACTGGAATGAAACAGCTGTCCGGTATTCCATGCTGCTTTTTTCAATGGCAGTTTAACTGACATCACTATCTGTGATCGAACTTGTGAAACTAATGAAATCCCTAAAACCTTAATAATAATAATAATAATAATAATAATAATAATAATAATAATTTGCTTTATTCCAAAACAGTACTTGTGATACAGAATGGAATTCTCAGCATTTTACTACAGTATTGCATCCAGTTAGTACATTATCAATAAATAAAATTCTACATAGATTAAGGGTAATCTCAGTTAGTTTTGACAACAACATATTGGCATGTCGGTAGCAAAGCCAAAATTGAACAGAGTGTTTGAAGGTGTTAGAAAAGTAGACGCTAGCATATTTACTGGCGTAAGCGGTAACAAAAAGGTCGAGATATACAGAGTGTGAAAGAACGAAGAAGAATGTTTTAAATAGAGTTTGTAAGGAAGAAAGAAACAAAGCAGCACATAACAGAAAAAGAGAGAGAAAAGGAAAAGAAAGAAAGAAAACGTTGTACCTATAAATGATATGAGTTGGAAAGACGAGATCCAGTTGTTCTACTGACTATTTAATAAGTTATAGGTATCACGCCTAATGCTTTCTTTATCGCACAGAACACGAGCTAAGTAGGGTATGGTTGAGTTTTTGTACTTGCTAGTGCGAGCATATAGTTTTCTATATAGGCTTCTGGTTGTGCCTGATGAGATACAAGGGGAGAGTTGTGAATGAAGAGGGTGGTGTGAGTTAGACAGAATGGATTTAGCCCATTTTTCACATGAGTCCATGTGTCTGTCGACCAGAATATTAACAAGCTGGTTAAGTGGCACGTTGCTTACCCTGCTGACAACCTTTAACATCCTGCGTAATAAGGTATCGTCTTTCTTCAGTAGCCCTGGAAAAACTAAGGGGGATATTAGTTTTTCCATTAGTGTTAAATTTACTTTATCAATACATCAGTAAATAATTAATTCAGTTTAACAATACATACGTATTTACAAATTGTGCAATAGGTACAAATAATCGTACAACTTAAGTGATTTATTAATATTTAGATGTAATGTAATGAGTGCTATAGTTTCTCTTTACTAGATAGAGAGAGAGGGACTGACAGACAGGAATAGATAGATAGATAGAAAGACAGATACAGAGGAAAACCTGTATGACTCTATAGTCAAATACCACTCACATCAGCCGGGTACACCGCTGATGAGCTCAGCCTCAAACGAGAGAAACAGTCATTCTCTATTTACATCACTTCGATGCAGTTAGCAAGCACTACTGCTTTGTTCATTTATAATTGCTTTCTCGATTACCATTTGTGGAATCAAGCAGATCACAAATTGTGATGTGAATAATTTTGGTTTCAATAGGAAACGATGATGAAATTTCACCTTGAACTGTGTGTGTGTGTCAGTAGTTCAGAGGTAGAACACTCGCCAACCACACATATGGTCCGGAGTTCATTTACCGGCCGACGCACTCCCCGTGTAACAACAGAAGGCAAGACTCAGGCAACAGATTGTTTATTAGTGAAATCAACACATATTTATAGATTTTCGTGTACACTATTATAGATTATTGTTAGCTGACAAACACAGTTTTCTGATTGGTTGTTTCTCACTAAAAGTTAATCTTTCATCTCTTTGTTGCTGTCTCTTGAGTGTCAGATCATCTGTCTGCTAATTGTATCCGCCTACGCAAAGTCTGCTGTCCATCTTTGATCTTGTTTTCACATGACTAATGTTTGAGACATAAACATTGACGTCAATTACTGTCTACCAATTTGGCTAGCAGCCATCTCTCACCACACCCGTACCTCGCTAAGCTTGCAGTAAGTCCGGTAAAGAGGGAAGGTTATGCATGAGGCTAGCAACCTCATCCCGTAAAAATAAACACCACTGCTACCGAAACTCCAAAGCTCTAGCTTGAAACCCTGTGTTCCACTGGGAATATAAAGCAATAAAATAAATAATAATGTAACATCAGCTTGCTGTTTGAATGGATACATAGTCAACCAAGTTTGAATTTTCATCTTCGATCAATATACGTGTAGTTGTAGGTAATTTTAAGCCATCTCACTTTGCCATTAATGTTAGCTAGCTTTGTTAGTAGAGCACTGAGTTGGTAGACTGAAAGGCGATGCATGAATAGTTTGATCGCCTGCTTTAATCATGACATCATCATAATTATCAGCCAGCTAGTTAGAGTCTATGTGCGATTATCTTAACAGAGTAATTTAACATCGAAATCAATAGGAAATTTCAGAGTGATATTAAAAGAAGCTACTAAGGATGTCAGTGCTTCAATCAGTGGTTCATTGGCAGAGTGGTCACCTACGACCCATATGGTCCGGGATTCGATTTCCTGCCGATGAACTCCAAAACCCTGCTTAGCCGGTAATAAGCCCAGTAAAGAGGGAAGGGTGGATGCAGAGTGAGCAGCCCAACCCTTTAGGAGAAAACTAACACCACCCCTACTGAAACCTGAAAGCTCAATGTTTGAATCTCGATGTCTTACTTTGAAAGCAAAGGAATAAAGAATATGAAGAAGTATTTAATTTGTGGATGGTGACTAGCAGTGGAATCCAGGATAAGGCGCATTTCGTCCTATTTGGGACTCGTCAGCTAACTGGATGTATCTGCATTTCCCAGTGAGTAATGATGTTCCCACCGAGGCTCGAACCCAGTGCCCTTAGTTTCAAACGCCAAAGCGTTATGCACTAGACCACTTGGACCGAGCACTTCGGTCCAATCAATCGACGGGGAAATCTAAAATTCAATTAAAATAAAGAAGAAGTATGTTAGTAAATCGAAATGAAAATCTCTGAGCACTTTTTAAATAGTAAGTACTGCCTTCTGACTTCTCACAGTCGTCTAAGATACATTCTATGCTTTAATCTCTTAGTTGAGTAGTGCTTTTTTAAACCTAAAAAACGTGTGCACAAGAAGTAATGCAGTCCTGTCGGATGAATTTTTTATGTTTATATTATTGACCTACTCGTTTACGTTTAGTGCTGACTATTTTTGATCAGTTGTTTCATCCTTTCCACGTTACCTTGACATTTCACTTTTAAGGTGAGAATAAAGACTATTGCTAGGTGTTTTCTCACATGGTATAACAAACGCTACAACAGAGATTTCAGCTGTATAAAAAGGCTGATAAAACACCTTCAAAACAGCCATACATAACATCCGATAAGATTACAGCATTCCTCTAAGCACCTGTAGGGGACTTTATAGCGAGCTCGGTAACAGAATAAATATTAGAATAAAAATCCAAGTTAATGAAATGATAGTGTAACAGAATATTATAAAAAAATTCAGTTAATGAGTTATACAGTTAAAGTCCGCTGCTACAAATTATTAATATCATCCACATCAGTGTTCACTGATGGAGTCATGTCTACCAGTATAAGCTGTGCACCGGTTGTAGAATAGTTTTCGGATGAAGATAAGAGGTTCCTTCAAAATCCGAAGGATACAATACGGTTGGTAGTGAAACAAGTAGACAGTATAGAATAGTGAGAAGACGAAGCGTCGAGCAGCACACTGTATTTCAGATTGTACTCGGAAGTTATCCATATTCCAACATGAATCGTTTTAAACAAAAGTTGTGTACAATGTTTCCATTTTCAATATCTAACAAAAAACTGTACAATCGTATTGTTCCAGACTCCACAAACTGAATACAAAATCATATAAGACCAAATACCTGAAGAAATTCAAATCGTAATTGACCGCCTCCATACTACGCATTCAAGTATATTGAGACGACAGTGCGGCAAGTTTGTCTTAAAACAACTTATATCATCCTCTCTGCGTATACTCACGCTTGGTTTATTGTGTTCACTCTGCTCAGAGGTTAATATGTGCTCATTATTATCTGAAGTAGTCTTGAGTTTAGTCTGACTGAACAGAATTTCACCAGATTACGTAACACTCAAGCGGAGATGCGTTAAATTCTCAGGAGTCATATATATGTCAACATATATGAAACAAATGAAAGTTTTTCTTAAAGTTTATATGTAAAAGTATCCTGAATAAGTCCTTTTATAATAAATTGTGTAGAGTATTTCTCTCTTCTTTTATTCTTAAATGAAAGTTAGTTTACAAATTTTTGAAACTGTTTTTAGAAGACACCGCTTATCAGAACATATATATATATATATATCACGTGTATGTCTGGAATAACAGCTATACTGTTAAGTCATACATTTTCTGAAAAGAAATTAGCTGTGTTAACAGAGTTCGTCGCTTAAATGAAGACAATGCGAATTCGATCACTGTATGACACTATTGGTAACATGAGAAAACCACGATATCTGATAACGGAATCATTTATTTGTCGAAATGATGTACACTTACATCAAAATACAAAATAACCTTACAGGGAAATTTCAATTTGAAAAAAGCAAAATACTAAGCCGCATCATCCTGGAGAGAATCAAACATGCCCTGGATGAAAAACTTCGACCGGAACAGGCTGGATTCAGGAGAAACAAGTCATGCATTGATCAGATCGCCACATTACGGATCATCATTGAACAAAGCTTGGAGTGGCCATCAGCTGTCTATCTCAACTTCATCGACTTTGAAAAGCCCTTCGACAGCGTCGATCGAGAGGTGCTTTGGCAACTACTTCGCTACTATGGGGTGCCACCGACAATTATACATCTCATCCAACAGCTGTACGACAATGCTGCATGACAAGTAATCCACAACGGGAAACTTACGGAATCCTTCGAAGTGAGGACAGGAGTAAGACAAGGCTGGCTGCCTACTATCGCCAATGATTTTCCTGATTGCAGTAGATTGGATAATGCGACAAACAGCGGGCAATGAGGAAACAGGCATAAAATGGACTCACAAAAAACTTGGAGGATCTAGACTTCGCCGATGATATATGTCTGATTTCCCACAAACTGGAAGATATGCAAATGAAAAGCAACAAGTTGTCAGAAGAAGCATCAAAGATAGGAAGGACTTCAGGTGAACATAGAGAAAACAGAGGTGATGAAGATTCCTGGTCAACAACAATAACAACAGACAACAATCAGCATAAATGGGAGGAACCTGAAAGAAACAACCTCTTTTACCTACCTACCTGGGAAGCATCGTTTCAACTACAGGCGGAACTGACGAGGATATCAAAGCAAGAATCGGAAAAGCAAGACAAGCTTTCACTACTCTCAAGTCTGTGTGGAGGTCAACAGCACTCAGCTTGAAAATGAATATAAGATCCGGATTTTCAACTCCAATGTGAAGTCAGTGCTACTCAATATACGGATCAGAGACTTGGCCAGCGCGTCATAAAGAGCATCTCAAACAAACTACAGACCTTCATTAACAGTTGTCTTCGCTCAATACTCAAGATCAGATGGCCGGCCAGAAAAGATCAGCAACAGGGACCTCTGGTAATGACCGAACCAACACATCAGGAACCGATTGTGAAACAAATAGGCAGGAAGAAATGGAGATGGATTGGCTGGCCATACTCTGAGGAAACCATCAAGTGACATCACTAGACAAGCCATTGCTCGAGTGGAACCCGGCTGAAAGGGAAGCGGCGAGTTGGTCGTCAGTGCGAGGGTGGGGTGACTTGGAGGAGGTCATGTGAAGAGGAGATGAAAGCGTGTGGGCAGACTTGGAGTCAGGTGAAAACTCTAGCAGAGAACCGAACGGATTGGAGACGCACGGCTGAAGCCCTATGTTCCTCTAGGAATTAAAGGAAACAATAATAATATAATAATATTCGTATTCTGCATCTTCTGTCTTCATTTCATGCCTTTCTCTATTGTTTCACAAGGATCTTGCATTTCCTCCTTCTCAACTTAATCCGTTGGTCTGTTATTAAAGATTCTTGCAGGAGATATCACTCACAGTTTACTATTTGTCAGTAACACCTGCCACATTATCAGTTTGTTAGGCCAGTGGTAAATAAAGTTGGAAATTGTTGAAAAAAGGTGATCATGTTTATTTGATAGATCTTTTGAGTAGTCAGTCGGTGGTAAGCCATTCCTTGAGTTAGGTAGGTTCTTAGTTTTTTTGATTTACGTCACCGATGAACATTTATGATTTTGAGAAGATTCATGTTTACTTCTAGATTCAAGCCTAAATTAGTCATTGTTGAGGCTAAATTAAATCCATTCAAGCCATTAATTATACCTCATTGATAGGGGACAAGATCTATAAAGCACCTAAATTTTTCAAATATTAATTTGTCTGGATTTGATTGATTTCAAGATCGATGGCGAATTGACTTCAGCTGGAGAACCGCTGAAAACCGGGGAGTACTGTAAAGCTCTCTCTTCCTTGTTTGGAATTCTTCATCAGTGCACACTCATGGGCCTACTAGGGATCGAACCTAGGACCTCTAGGTTACAAGGCAAGCACGCTAACCATTCAACCAGTGACGAAATCCAATGGCTTATCATGGTGGGTGTGAGGAAAAATATTCGTCGATGGTATTGGCTGGCTGTTGCACTGTATATCGTGAATTAGCAGAAGTTAGAATTCATGGGCCAGCCTTTGGATTCCGTTTCAGTGTCTAAATGGTCAAAGAGCTTACTCTGCAACCGGAAGGTACTGGGTTATAAACCCGGTGGGTGTGTAGCTCTGATGAGTCCCAAACTAGGAAGAAACAGCTATCCAGTACTCCTTGTTGGTTTTCAATTTTTCTCTAACTGAAGTCAGGTCATGACCAGCCCTAGTTTCTATCGTCATGTTCATAATTTTAGCAAATAAAATGTTTTTAGATATAAATGTTTCAGGAGACTAGACTTCCATTCCACCTTCAATTATCACCTCATTATGTGCCTACACATCTTTCAAACGACGTTCATCTAAGGTGGTTTAATAAATATCTTAGTTACTTCGATGTTTCTGATGCCTGGAGTTTATTGCTCAGATTTCTTTCTAACTGGAACGTTTTAAGGTTTTTGTAAAAGTGATATGAAGGCGTCCATGCCACTCTCTGATTGGTAAGTTAACTCTGGAAAATCAAGAGAAACCATAAATCAAACCTTCTAATGAGTATAAAACTATGGTACTATCTGGTTTAAATTACACTATTCATGAGGATTGTATGTTTCTGGCATTGTTGGTGTCATTGTTTGAACATATTCTCGTCTTGTCACACCATGTATAAGTTTCGGTGTATACACAAGATTTATTTCATAGAATTTCTTTCACTTTACTTGGTTAGTGGCAGCCAACACGTTTCGTCCTATCTGGAACTCACCAGGTAGACGTTCATGCACCCCCAGTGAGTTGTTATATCCCCACGTAGACTCGAACCCAGTAGCCATCGTTTCAAATTCCCTGGGCTACAGATATAAGGAACAGGCGACAAGTGCTACTCGTTGAAGTTATTTTGAATTTCTTGTTGATTAATTTTATTAGACTGAAATGATCGATCTCTGTTGATGTTTCGGTTACTGGTACTGATGAGTTCCAAATCTAACAAGATGGCCAACCTGGATTCCATTCCACCGTCAACTAAACAAAATCATGTCGTGCTATGTACTACTGACTGGTTGATATGAGTTTGTGAGATACCAGTCACATCTACCAGTAGTGTTCACCAGTCATATCTAAGTGATCCAAGTGCTGAACCGCCGTTTAGTTGGTTTCAATCTGGCTAGCAACCACTACGTATAGATGTGAGCAGTATCCAACTACTCACCTTAATCAGTCAGTAGTATATAGCATCATGTAATTATGCTTGCTTTCTGGATTGACATTTATGTTACCAGACAGACGGATAACATATAGTATTATTATTATATTATTGTTCCCTTGGGTTCCTAGTGGAACATAAGGCTTCAACTAAACGTCTCCACTTGCTTCTGTCTTCTGCTGTACTTTTCACCTGCATCCATGTTAGTCCATACTGTTTCAACTCCTCTTCACACGATCTCCTCCATGTCACCCTTGCACCGACGAACCACTCACCGCTTCCCTTTCGGGTTCCACTCGAGCATTGGCCTGACGCGCGATGTCACCCAGTGGCCTCCTCAGTGAGTGTCCAATCCATCTCCACTTTCTCCTGCATATTTGTTGGGCGATTGGTTCTTGTTTTGTTTCTTCCCATAGTTTCCTGTTGGTTCTTGTTCTTTCCGGCCATCTGATCTTTAGTATAGAGCGAAGACAGAGTTGTTGATAAAGGTGTGCAACAGGCTGTTGGAAATATTCTTTGTGACCCGCCAAGTTTCTGATCCGTATAGAAGAACTGACTTGACGTTTGTATTGAAAATCCGAATCATTTTGTTGATGCTGAGTTGAGTGACGAAGATTTCCAGATTGGTTTCAGGTTGATGAATGTGTTTCTCGCCTTCCCGATTCTCGATTTGACATCCTCGTCCGTTCCACGTGCCTGTAGTTGAGACAATGCTCCCTAGATAAGTGAATGAAGTGACCTCTTTCAAATCCCTCCCGTTGATGGTGATTGGCGCTGGATGTTGCTGCTGCTGCTGTTGTTGTTGTTGTTGGTTGGTTATTTTCATCAACCTCCGTCTTGTCTATGTTCACCTGGAGTCCTGTCTTCTCGGCTGCTTCTTCGACCAGTTTGTCGGTCGGTTTTCGCTTGTAAGTCTTCGATTTTGTGTGACATCAAACATAAATCATGCACGCGCGAAATCCAGGTCTTCTAGGTTCTTCACGTCGGTGGTCCAGGATATCCCTGTCTTCTCGTTTCCCATTGTCTGACGCATAATCCAGTCCGTCCACCACAGTTAGGAATATCATTGGTGATAATAAGCACCCTTGTCTGACTCCTGTGTTTACTCCAAACGCCTCGCTGAGTTTTTCGTTTTGGATCACTTGACATGTGCCGTTGTCGTACAGCTGTTGAATAAGGTTGATGAATATTTGGGGTACGCCATAGTACTCGAGTAGTTTCCAAATTACTTCGCGGTCAACGCTGTCGAAGGCCTTCTCAAAGTCTATAAAGTTGAGGTAGAGGTTTGATAGTGACATAGTGATCCGAATAATTTTGGTTTCTGAATGAAACTTAGGAGAAATTTCACCTCGAACTGTATAATTTGTAAATCGTAAATTGGATTCAACATCATGTTTACCTTAAGGCATCGTCTAGGTGTCTGTACTAGTAACCGAGACAGATCGATCCAATAACTAACAATCAACGCGAAATTCAACAATAATAACAACTAACTATGTCGCCTTATTGTCAGTTGATAAATAAATGTGATTTGCTTACCAAGATGATCCAATGGTCCGTAAATTTATAACTAGAAATCGAATGATTGAATTGAATCGACACAAGTTATGTAAGAATTCAAGAATCTTACAAGAATTTTCTCCACTTCCTCATGTGATTTATAAATATTATATATTGGTTGGAGGATTTCATCATAAGCTGACATCAGTTGGAGAACCATTGGAAAACCTTCAGGGAGTACTACACACCCAGCTGTTTCGTCCTAGTTTAGGACTCTTCACAGTACGTACCCACCACCAGGGTTCGAACCCAGCACCTTCTGGTTACAAGGCGAGCTAGCTCGTAGACCATTAAGCCACTGGGACCCGATCCAACGGCCAGCATATGAATTCTAGCTTCTGCCAATTCATGAATAGCGCAACCACTTCTCAATGTCCCAAAGAGTCCCAAACTGGGACGAAACAGCCGGGTGTGCAGTACCCCCTGGTGGTTTTCCAATAGTTCTCTAACCGATGTCAGCTCATGATGAAATCCTTCAACCAATCAAACAAAACCAATACTTGAAAATACTATATATATTTTGACATGTCTAGCAGTCTGGCATCATTTTTTAATAAATGAAACTAATTAAGCTGCTTATAGAATAAGATTTAAATTCTTCTGTCTAGTTTATGGTGACCATTTTGGGTTACTATCTGCTTCTAATATATGATTATAGACAAACAAACAAGTCTGTGAGTCTGAGTTTCAATGATCTGAAATGGCCTTTGTCTTTTTATTTTAATCCTCATTTGTTTCCCTCTGTAACTATCATAATTATTTAGCAAAATATGATATTTATTTTATCTTTTAGCCTTATGACAATCAGCATACTCTCTTTGTGATGATATATGGTAGATTTATCATTATATTTTACAAATGATATTCATTCAATCGTCTCATAATTAATTTCATCAGAGTACAAATCACTTTATAGAAGAAAGTGCATTTCATTATATATTTGAAAAATTTTATTATAAGTACGTCAATGATTTCTAAGCATGTGATATATATCATAGAGTAAAATAAGCGTATCATACTATTCATTGTAGTAAGTAGTTGATAATTAAATCAGTGAAAAATAATCTAATTATCACTGAAAGTATGAAAAGTGATAGATTTCGCAGACTACTGTTAATCTATCTATACACGTAAGCAACAGACTACTATAATCTAATTGGATGGAGGAGTTAATCATGAGCTGGCATCAGTTAGAGAACCACTGGAAAACCTGGGAGTTTTGGACAGCTGTTTCGTCCTCGTTTGGGACTCTTCACAGTACGCACCCACCGCCAGGGTTCGAACCCGTGACCTTCTGGTTACAAGGCAAGCTCGTAGACCATTGAGCCACCACTGAACCACCTCATCGAAGAAGACATTGCGAAATGATCGTGGTTTGTCGTGAATTGGCAGAAGTTAGAATTCATGGGTTGGCCATGGGATCGGGTCCCAGTGGCTAAATGGTCTACGAGCTGGCTGGCTTTGTAACCAGAAGGTCCTCGGTTTGAACCCCAGTGGGTGCATGCTGATGAAGAGTCCCAAACGAGGACGAAACAGCTGGGTGTGTAGTACCCCCTGCAGGTTTTCCAACAGTTCTCTAACTGATGTCAGCTCATGATGAACTCCTCCATCGAATCAAACAAAATCCCTACAAAACCAATACTTGAAAATACTATAATTTACTTGTATAATTTATTGTTATGCTGTTTGAAATACACCAGGAATACTCCCGTTTCGTTACTTAATAGAAGGTATATCTGTACTCTTATAGAAACTGATGTATTGGCAACTACTGAACTTTGAACTCTAATCATAGCATTCCATTGTTAATTTAAACCACAAATCTGTATCTTTGACTGACTGAATCCCTGATGATAACCGAAAATAAATCTTTCAAGTGTTGTTTAATTGAATTTTAGATTTTCCCGTCGATTGATTGGACTGAAGTGCTCGGTCTCAGGTTGACACGTCGGCTTCTTGTGCAGATGCTTCGACGATCGATGTCTGGGCATGTAATTAGAAGTTAATTTGTGGATGTTGACAAATGCAGTGGAATCCAGGATGCTCATTTCGTCCTATTTGAGACTCGTCAACTGGATGTACCTGCATTCCGCACTGGGTTCAAGCCTCGGTGGGAACATCATCACTCACTTCGCAATGCAGGTACATCCACTAGCTGACGAGTCCCAAATAGGACGAAATGCGCGTTATCCTGGATTCCACTGCTAGTCACCATCCACCAATTAATCTCTTTCAAGTGCTGGTTTGCAGGGATTTGATTGATTTCAAGTTTGATCATAGACTGGTTTCAGTTTGGAGAACTACTGAAAACCAATAGGGAGTACTGGACACTTGTTTGGTGTTTGTTTGGGTGCGTACTGTTGAAGAGACCCAAATAAGAACATAAGAGAAGTCCAGTTATCCTTGTTAGTTTTCAATGGTTCCTAAATCAAACTTATTTCGTGATCAGTCGTGAAGAAATATAACATAATGTTTTAAGAGCTATGTTTTGTTTTTACATACGTTATGGATCTATGTATAGACACTTCTTCTAATAGAAACTTCTGCTAAATAGGAAGGTTTTCTCCCGGTAGGTTACACATTTTAACATCTTCATTGTTGCAGTAGGTATATACTTCATCTTTAAAACAAATCTGAAACATCTATAAAACACAAAATAATTGAGCAAAGAATATCCTATTCGATAATTTCCTCTTCTGGCTCTACAATTATATATATGTTTGTATACATAGAATGTCTTAGAATAGTAGTCAATTACAATATTAGTGTTTTTTAAATATTATCATCCTGCAATAAATTTTACTACTGAGAAAGAAAAAGACTTTAGTGTCTCATTTCTAGACGTCTTCATAATCAAAAAAGAGGATGGCACAATAAGAAGTGTATATAGAAAACCTACATCAACTGACTGTCAGTATACTCATTTTTTCAGCTTCGTGCCCTTGAAATACAAACGCAATCTGATAATATGCTTGGTTCACAGAGCAAGAGCAATCTGCTCGGATGAATGTCTTGATGAGGAACTTAATAATATTAAACGGTTGCTGAGTGAAAATGGTTATCCAGAAAAGTTTATTGATAAGAATATGAATCTAAAATCAAAGCAGCCCAAGTTACCAACAGTTCCTAAAAAGGCCTTATTCTTACAAATTCGGTTCCTCGGGGACAACATCAGAGAGATACTAACACAACGCCTTAGAAATGCGGTAAAAACAGCATTCCATGCTGCCGAATTACGCTGTGTCCTCTTCTGCGTTCGGGAGTAAAAGAGAAACTGCCTAATTTCGCCTCTACCAATTTAACTGCTCCTGTGGAGCCAGTTATATAGGCCGTACAATTAGGCGTGTTTCTCGTCGGATTTCCGAACACTATCCTGCGTGGTTAAGTAAAGGACAAACAAAATCTATTCCTAGCGCTATTCTATCTCATCTTGTGGATACACAACACAAGACTGATGTTACCGAGACGGCTTTCAAAGTCATTTAGTGCATACCAACAAATCTTAACTTCACCTTAAGAGTTCGTTTACTAAATATTGCTGAGGCTCGTTGGGATCCATATTAAGAAACCTAATTTGTGCGTCCAAAACAAGTTAGTTCAGACATTATCCTTACCTTGGCCATCTAGGTTCGAATGATCCTCAATTTTTGTAGAAATTCCCTATTATTATTATTATTATTTAAGTATCTTTAATGAACTGTAATTCCACTGATCTTAATTAATAAATTTAAAAACACTAATATTGTTATTGACTACTATTCTAGAATATTCTATGTATATAAACATATATATAATTGTAGAGCCAGAAGAGGAAATTATCGAAGAGGATATTCTTTGCTCAATTATTTTGTGTTTTATAGATGTCTGAATGAATATTTTCGCTATATTGAAATCTGAAACAGGCATCACATCATCCACACACACTCACACACACTGAATAATGGAAAGATCATCTTTATTATCTACATATCTTTAATTACTTTCGCATACAAATGCAATTCACCTGCCATTATTGATTTTATTCTAGATGAAATCAAATGATAATGAGAAGTTAATATGACATGTAAGTCTATTTTCATATTCTTTATAAACGAGTTGTATAAAATATAAATATTGATTACTAGATGTATATGATCAACGATAACTAGTTATTTAGAAGTTACAAGTAATGCTAAAGCAAACCTCCAAAATTAATCATTCCGAATCAGTGCCACTAGGAAACAAGCAATAAGCAATATATACAACCATGAAACAATGTAGGTGCAATTTTATGTGTTTAAATTTGAAGCCTGTTACCTAGATATGATTAGCAAGCGAAATTTACTTCCATACACCTAGAAAAAGCTTCTTCATTGAAACTGATGAATTCAAGAGTATGTCTTAACATCACTCGAAATGGATAAAGTTGGATTGGAAACAGCGTGCTTTGGGAGTGATTATTGCAGAATGTACATTCACCTCGTTGAGTGATGGTAGGACTGGTGACACTTAAGCGTAATACATATTACGTTATTTACTGGGGATGAAAAATCACTAGAGCCAACTCTCATACACTTCTACTGTTTGGTTTATTCCACTGGCTTACTGGATAACTTTGAAAAGTTTGAAAAAATTACTACAAATGCCATTAAGGTCATCATGATATTTTTTTCTTTTTTTTTTGATTATAGCTTGATTCCACACCGTATTTTGGGTACAAGTATGGAATTTTCAGCATGTGATATCGGTAGCCCAAATTTTGCAGGCCAACCATTGATATCAAGCGTACGTTGGCAGGGGGTCGAACCCCGGACCATCTGCATGGTCGGCGAGCGTCCTAACCGCTGTGCCACCGACGCAAATAAGTTCAGCTTATCAGTTGTATGGTGGATGAAACGCACTAGAAACCGCCATCAAACAAAACACATCACTATAGTTTAGATTATGATCTTCGTCTGGGGTCCCATTCTTAATGGTGTCGTGGGTGTATACTACTGAAGAGACTCAAAACTAGGACGAAACAGTTAGTTTTCCGGTGTCCTCTAGTCTTCAATGATCTCTAACTGATTATGGCTCGTGACGAAATCTACATTGAAATAAAAAAAAAATAGTTGACACTAGAGGAAATGAAACAAACATACACGAAAGTTCGTACAACAAACAGTAGTAGATCGGTTAGACGAAATAATAGGAAATCTTGAAAAAAGTACATTGACAACTACCTAAGTAGAAATGGGTTATATGACATTTCAGAGATCAAATTAATCGATTCATTTTACCTTCAATTGATACCTTCCCTCCTGAAATAGTAATAATAAGACACTACAGGTAGTACATGCATACAAAGCCAATGAAAATGTATGAAATAAGATTAATGCAACATTCTTTAAAAATCACATAAAATTGTAGTTTTTGAAAGTATTCACCACAAACATAATCACTCAATGGAAGTGCATAAATGATCAAAAATGAGAGTTGGTTACAGGATTTCATCATGAACTGACATCGGTTAGAGAACCATTGGAAAACCTGGGAGTACTGGACAGTTGTTTCGTTCTAGTTTGGGACTCTTCATCAGTACGCACCCACCGTCAGGGTTCAAACCCACTACCTAGCTCGTAGACCATTAGGGCACTCACTGGGACCCGATCAAGTGGCCAGCCAGTCCATGAATTCTAACTCCTGCCAATTCACGATATAGCGTGACAGCTAGATAATGTCTTCGGCGAGTATTTGTCCTCACACTCAACCTGCTGCGCCCTACTGGTCACAACTTCCCACTAGAATTCAGGTAACTACCTATCTGAATAAGGCCAGTCTCTAGTGAGCATCTCATTTATATTCAAGAAATGGTTTGTAGGGATTTGACTGATTGGTTACAGGATTTCATCATGAGCTGACTTATGAAGAGCCCCAAACTAGGACGAAACAGCTGGGTGTTCAGTACTCCCTTCAGGTTTTCTAATGGTTCTCTAACGGATGTCAGCTCATGATGAAATCCTGTAACCAATCTATCAAATCACTACAAACCAATACTTGAATTAAAATGAGAGTGATGTTCAAGATATAAAACAAACAATAAATGAGAAGAAATCAATTTTAAAAAAGTGACTGAAATCATTCAAAAGAATTGGAGGAATCAGAAGAAGTGAATTACTAACACCCAGAGGTTTATGTACACAAAATTACTCAATCATGTTTACTAAAAAACAAAGTTACAAAATAAAACTACATTTCGGCTGAAAACATACTATATACAACTTTAACTTCCTTTATGAAATGCCTCAGTCTTAAAAATAAGAATTAAGGTTGATAGTGTGAGACATGTTGTTAAGTCATTTTCAAAAAACAAAGGATGATGAGTGAACTAGTATATGGACACACTCATTCACTAATGTATTTGAATAGCCTTAGCAACATGAGTTAAAAAAGAGTAATTAAGTAAGTAAATAATCCTTTTCAACTGTATTTAATTGGTTAATTTAGTTAGTATTTTTAAGGAGCATGACTTTTTATGAATTTTATGACATATGTGTATGTTTTTATTGATCCTAGTAACAGTGATCAATTAACATGATCATAGTGACATCCCAAGACGTTGCGTAGAGAAATAAAAAATGAATATTCAAAAGTTAGTTTGTAGGGATTTGATTTATTTCAAGTCTGCTCATGGATTGATATCAGTTAAACAGCCATTGAAAACCAGGGAGTATATGGACAGCTGTTTCGTCTTAGTTTTGGACTCGTCCACAGTACTCCCCCACCGGGTTTCGAACACAAAAGGACCTCTCGGTTACAAGATAAGCTCGTAGACTATTCACAGCCACTTGGATTCGATTCAATGGCTGGTGAATTATAATTTCTACCAATTCGTGATTTCAGCGTGACCACTAACTAGCCAATGTCATCAGGAAGTATTTGTCATGACGCCCGACTTGGTGGACCCCGGTGGTCACGATTTCTTACTAGAAGTTAAGACAACTTCATCTTGTAGCGAGTCACTAGAGAACATCAGATTAATTTTCAAGAGTTGGTACGCAGGGATCTGATTTGTTTCAAGTTTTAAGTCGAAACCCGGTGGTTGAGTACTACACTACCGAAGATTCCCAAACTAGGACGAGATAGCTGTCCAGTACTCCTTGGTGGCTTTCAATAGTTCTCCAACTGATATTAATCCATCACCAAACCTGAAAAGAAGATAACTAAAAGGAGATTTCACAGTATCTTCACAAACTGGAAGATATGCAAGCGAAAAGCAACAAGTTGGCAGAAGAAGCATCCAAAGAAGATAGGACTTCAGGTGAACATAGAGAAAACAGAGGTGATGAAGATTCCTGGACAAGAACAACACCAACAGCAACAACAACAACAGACAACGATCAGCATAAATGGAAGGAACCTGAAAGAAACAACCTCCCCTACCTACCTGGGAAGCATCGTTTCAACTACAGGCGGACAGAACTGATGAGGATATCAAAGCAAGAATCGGGAAAGCAAGACAAGCTTTCATTACTCTCAAGTCTGTGTGGAGGTCAACAACACTCAGCATCAAAAATAAGATCCGGATTTTCAACTCCAATGTGAAGTCAGTCAATGCTACTATACGGATCAGAGACTTGCACTGCGCGTCATAAAGAGCATCTCAAACAAACTACAGACCTTCATTAACAGTTGTCTTCGCTCAATACTCAAGATCAGATGGCTGGCCAGAAAAGATCAGCAATAGAGATCTCTGGGAGCGAAGCAACCCAGCAGGAACCGATTGTGAAAGAAATAGGCAGGAAGAAATGGAGATGGATTGGCTGGCCATACTCTGAGGAAACCATCAAGTGACATCACTAGACAAGCCATTGCTCGAGTGGAAACCGAAAGGGAAGCGGCGGCGAGTTGGTCGTCAGTGCGAGGGTGGGTGACTTGGAGGAGGTCATGTGAAGAGGAGATGAAAGCATGTGGGCAGACTTGGAGCCAGGTGAAGACTCTAGCAGAGAACCGAACGCAATGGAGACGCACGGCTGAAGCCCTATGTTCCTCTAGGAATTAAAGGAAACAATAATAATATAATAATATAATAATAATAATAATACAGTATTTGAATTTTAGTCAAGAATTTGTATTGTACTTTGGATGATGATTGAGTATAAAAGTTATAACAAGAGAATCCTACCGCACTTTCTTTTCAACATACTTGAATGCGTAGAATGGAGGCAGTCAATTACGATTTGAATTTCTTCAGGTAGTTGGTCTGATATGATTTTGTATTCAATGCTTAGAGGAGTGCTGTAATCTTGTCATATGTTATGTATGACTGTTTTGAAGGTGTTTTTTTTTCAACTTTTTTTTGCAAATCTGGAATTTCTGTTGTAGCGTTTGTTGTACTATGTGCGAAAACACCTCACGATAGCTTTTATCCTTCATCTTAGATGTTATCTGTATGGATTCGTAAATATACTTATATTCACTGGTGGACTAATGTGTTTGTGAGGAAAAATAAATCATTTAGGCTTGTTTATTCGGTTTCTAATCAAGTATACAAGTAGGTGCATATGGTGACCTAATTCAATATTCTTATTCTGTTGGTTGTTCCCATTCAGCTGACAATCGCTAATTGTACTTTTAATAATGCCGTATTTCATCCCGAACAAGCATCAGTTAGATATCACTGAAAACCTGCGAGCACCGGACAGCTAGCTGTTTCCTCCTCCTAGTGTGGGGTCTCTTTATCAGTGTACACACCCACGACACCATTAGGGATCCAACTTGAGACTTTCAGGTTACGAGATCAAGCTCGTTAACTGTCTAGCCACTTGAACAGGAGTTCTGTGAACCATAAACTCCAGTGATATTAAATCATACCTTTAAATTCACCAGTTTCAATGAACAAGTCTGACTAGTCTATGGGAGTAAGTGTTGTTTGATATGTCGTATCTAGGCAGCAGCAGGCTTAAGAGTTGAACATATAAAAAATTAAATCTTCACGGTTCCGTGCTGTTATATGTGGCTTATTGCATAAGGAATGTCTTGTTTTTAATTGTATCATAGTGGCGTTCATTCAAACCGGGTGTATTTTGGGGGTAGGGGTTTGCTTTAACATCACTCCGTGATTTCCCTTACTCCTGTTCACAGTTGTGCATTTATTAGTATACAATAGTCATTCATTTATAATAAAATATGAATATTCCATACGAATTTTCCGCCTTTTTATGTTATTAGACATTTTAATTTAGTGAATAAGTCAAAGATTCAGTGTTCAACTTTCAATTCATTCAAAACTTAAACAAAATAAACGGAATCCATTCAAAGAAGAATATATTCACACTACTAGTAAGTCAATTATAGGAGATTTTTAAAAACATGAGAAATTTTCAGTTTATGCCTACCTATAGGTGTCATTTAAGATGATGAATCGAGTGTTTTCGAAAGTTCTAGCTCTAAAACTACTGATTAGAAGTACACTTCACAGGAAGATTTTAGTGAATCAAAGTGTTTTAGAAGAGGAGACGGTGAGATAATATACGAATGTTATTCAACTTTAAAAATATTTGACTAGTACTAAGTGCAGTTGGATTAATGAACAATCAATATCTTTATTGTTTGAATAAAGCAACAAGAAACTGTGTCAGACTCCAAACCAATCAACAGCCTATTGGCCAACAACATGTGTGCAGAAGGAAATGGAGGTTGATTGAACAAACGCTGAGAAGATCACTGAGCAATACCACGTTCCAGACCCTCGAGTGGAACCCGAAAGCAAAACGAGAAACGAGTTGGGTATGAGTCCTGTGGAGTACGTAACCATATGATTGTACACTTTTTGGTTAGATGTTGAAATTAGAAACATTGTACATGACTCTTGTTTAAAACGATTTATGTTTAAATACATATAACTTCCTAGTGGATTTTGAAATACACTATACTGTTGGTAGCTTCGCCTTCTCTCTGGCCATTTCTGTCTACCTGCTCCACTCAAACCGTGTTGTATACTTTGGATTTATTGCTGGAACCTATTATCCTTATCCGAAGACAACTCTACAACCGGAACACAGCTTCTATCAGTAGACACGATTCCAACAGTCAACGCTTCTGTGGATTACATAAATAATTTGTAGCAGTGGACTTTAACAACATATCCAAGTAACCTAATAATTAATATAACTCGTTACTGTATTTTGATAATATATTGTTGCATTGTACTCTCATTGACTTGGATTTTTATTCGCATATTTGTTATGTTAATGAACTTGTCAGACAGTCCCCTACAGTCCAGTGGTGACATGGTGGAGATCGTGTGTGGAGGAAAAGAAAGCTTATGGATGGTTATGTAGCCAGATGAAAAATACTGCAGGGGACAGGATGAAATGGAGATTTGCTTCTGAAGGCCTCTCTTCCATTGGTCACCCAAGGGAACAATAATAATGAAAATAACAACGATTTCTTAGCGGAATTAGATGATATTATATTTTGTCGGTTTGTCGTCAGACGCATACAGTCTAAAATCACTTATTAGGAAAACTTTAAACTTATTCGCAAAGGCAACATGATGTCAGTTAACAGGAAACTCTAAAGTTTATGAATAAGATATGCTCAGAAGGTACACTTATTAAATGTATACACAGGGGGCTCAGTTTAACCAAAAGGATTGGATAATTTGAAAAAGGCATTACATAAGGAAGACAGAAGGTGATTGAATTAGCCATAAGTATTCAACGAGTTGCATAATAATCTCATCTCAAGGTTTGAGAGATTAAATCAAAAGATTATGTAATCAAACAAGAGGAAAACTTAAGAAATCGAGTTACCAGGGCAGGGAAAGACTGCTAATTACTTCTTTCTGAATGCATAGATCAGCTTTTAAACGTCTGGTAGGATTTGGTTCAGCAAACCTGAGATAGGCTGACTTGTACTGTCTACTGATTAACTTAAAGGATTTCAAGATGTCCACTACAGGACGCGTATCAAAGCGAGGCTTGACAACAGCACTGTCAAAATCATTTGATGCCTTCAGATGTAGGCTGTTTGGTACATATTCAGAGAATCTAGGGTTTGCCCTTCTTTCTCTTCTACCAATGTTACGGCTACCGCCAATATATATATATATATATATATATATATATATATATAAATTTGCATATGCGGTAAGAGTACCTGTCCACCTCTGATTTCTCCAGACAGCATGTTGTTTGATAAACAGGAATCAGTTTGATTGCAGGATAGGTTCAGTATGGTGAAGTATTCAGTTTTCTGTTGACTCTTCTTGCAGTATTATCACCTATAAAATCAAATTGTATAAAAACAAACTTTTTGTTCATTGTGACTTGTTTTGTATTTAGATCTACAAATTTTCTCAATTTGTTGATGAATTTCTGTGCTTAACTGTTAATTTTCAGAATTTTCTTAAGAATCAATAATTCTTTTGGCAATTTTTGAATAGAGCAAATTCAAGTGATCCACAACGGAAAACTCAGCGAAGAGTTTGGAGTAAACACAGGAGTCAGACAAGGGTGCTTATTATCACCAATGATATTCCTAATTGTGGTGGACAGACTGGATTATGCGTCAGACAGTGGGAAACGAGAAGACAGGGATATCCTGTCCTGACCGACATGAAGAATCTAGAAGACCTGGATTTCGCGCGTGGATGATTTATGTTTGATGTCACACAAAATCGAAGACTTACAAGCGAAAACCGACCGACAAACTGGTCGAAGAAGCAGCCAGAGAAGACAGGACTCCAGGTGAACATCGACAAGACGGAGGTTGTTATGAAAATAACCAGCCAACCAACAACGACAACAACAGCAACATCCAGCGCCAGTCACCACCAACGGGAGGGATTTGAAAGAGGTTACTTCATTCAATTATCTAGGCAGCATTGTGTCAACTACAGGAGGAACGGACGAGGATGTCAAATCGAGAATCAGGAAGGCGAGAAACACATTCATCAACCTGAAACCAATCTGGAAATCTTCGTCACTCAACATCAACAACAAAGTGATTCGGATTTTCAATACAAACGTCAAGTCAGTCAGTTCTTCTATACGGATGGATCAGAAACTTGGCGGGTCACAAAGAATATTTCCAACAGCCTGTTGCAAGTAGACCTTTATCAACAACTGTCTTCGATGCTCTATACTGAAGATCAGATGGCCGGAAAGAGCAAGAACCAACAAGAAACTATGGGAACAAACAAAACAAGAACCAATCGCCCAACAAATATGCAGGAGAAAGTGGAGATGGATTGGACACTCACTGGCTGAGGAGGCCGTTGGGTGACATCACGCGTCAGGCCAACGCTCGAGTGGAACCCGAAAGGGAAGCGGCGAGTGGTTCGTCGGTGCAAGGGTGACATGGAGGAGATCGTGTGAAGAAGAGCTGAAACAGTATGGACTAACATGGATGCAGGTGAAAAGTACAGCAGAAGACAGAAGCAAGTGGAGGCGTGCAGTTGAAGCCCTATTTTCCACTAGGAACCCAAGGGAATAATAATAATAAATTCTTCTGGTTCTGGAATGAGAAATACTTAAGTTTCAATAATTTTGCCCTAGTGAGCTATAAATCAACATTTTATCAGAAAGATCGATTGTTCAAGCCACATAAACAGTATGGCAGGAAGAACTGAATATGTCGATACAACTTTTCAAATATGATAATTAGATGAGCATTTAACGATAGATATCCATGAGGTGTTGATAATAGTTAGACAGGTAATAATATTCAACAAACCACGACAACACTTTCGTTTTAAGTAGTATTCACTGGAATCGTGGTGCAGATTAAAAATAATGAAGTCTGAGATAGATGTGACCGGCTGGGAATCAACTCGCACAGTGTTTGTTATGTGTCAGAAGCATACAGACTTAGTTATGAGCATTAGCTGCTGACCACGTGAGAATTCATTCAGGTCAGCGTGAATTTATCCCATCTTTGATCGGAATAAGTAATACCTAACTGTCTGTTAATCATCATCGCTTTAACTGCTCAAATATATGTCTTTCCACTCTAATTGCAATATGACTAAAAAAAATACCGGAGTAAGTGACTAATTTCTCATTGACCCATCTGATGTAGCAATGCTTTGAAACGGTGGTCTGATGTAATTATTCTTATTCCCTTGGGTTCCGAGTAGAATCTAGAGCTTCAACAGAACATTTGCATTTCATTCTGTTATCTACGGTCCTTTTAACCGGCTTCACCATTACCCATAAAGCCTCATCTTCTCTTCACACGATCTCCTCCATGTCACACTCGAACCTACTCCCAATTCGACATTTCCCACTCGGGTTCCACTCTAGGGTTTGCTTGGCGCGTGATTTCTCCCAGTGGTCTTCATTTCCTTCAGTATATTTGTTGGCCAACAGGTTCTTGGTAGCTTCGTTTCTATATTTCCCTGCTGTTTATCCTTTCTGACCATTTGATCTTCAATACTGAGCCAGCGAAGACAGCTGTTGATAAAAATCTGATGTAATAGGGTCATAATAAAATCAATAAAAAGAAAACCTGAGTCTCTGTATATTGCAAACCCATAGCCTGTGGATTATCAAGTCAGCTTTCGAATCTTGCAGTTCAGTCACAGTAGAGTCCCAAATCGCTAATATGGATGCAACCAAAGAGAATTCTGAGACAACTTAGGTTTTTTGATTTTTTAACTTGAACGATAAACCTGCCAAACCATAAATTTTAAAGATTTTCAGAATGTTAAGTGTATTCTACAATCACTAGGTTATTATGAACACTTTAAAAAAAATCATTTTGTCTTTAGAATTTTAGAAATTTAATTCATTTTTGTCGGTCAATTAGATGACCTTTTGACTTTAACAATTATACGTTACTTACACACACAACAAAGTAAATGAAGTTATAGAAGAATAATAATTGAATAACATTCATTATAAACTTTCATTTCAAGAGAAAAATGTGTACATAATGCAGATTTACGGCCTACTCATTAGATTGCATTGCATCGTTATAGTCTATTTTTGTCTCTCGGAGAAATAATGATTACGCGATAGGTAAACTATGTGGCTTCCAACAGGGTGCGTCGGTGCACAGTGGTTAGGACTCTCGCTGACCATGCACATGGTCCGGGGTTCGATCCCTTACCGACGCACACCCGATATCATGGTCGGCCTGCAAAATTTGGGCTACCGATATCCATGCTGAAAATTCCATACTTGTACTGAAAATACGGTGGCATCAAGCTATAATCAAATAAAAATAAATCCATTCTAAAAGATCGCTTCCACATATCAGACGTTAAAACAAGGAGGTGTGATGGTATAAAGCATTTCGCCATATCATTCAAAATACTTAGAGTTATGAGTGAAGCAATATTTGGACACAATTCTTCTAATGTATTTGAATACCCTGACAACATGTCTTGTACCGTCAGCCAAAGGAGAGTTATGAATATGTTTTGAAAGGCAACTGAAGTCTGTCATTATTTAAACGTGATGAAAAATTTTGATTGATAGTGTCTAATATGATATGAATAATTAAATTTAAGACAAAAGGGTAAAATTGAATTTTCAACACCTAAGAGGTACGAACGCATCAGTGACCTTGCAAGGAGCCATAGCTCTAAAAGGTAAATTTAGTCCCCTAATCTTTTCTAAACCTAACCCTGATCCACTCCTTACCAACCCTAATATCTCCCAAATTAAATCAACATAACTGTAGCCTGTTCCTAACCTAAACCTAATCCTAATCTTTTCCTAACCCTATTGTTATTATTATTTCCTTTAATTCCTAGAGGAACATAGGGCTTCAGCCGTGCGTCTTCATTGCGTTCGGTTCTCTGCTAGAGTCTTCACCTGGCTCCAAGTCTGCCCACATGCTTTCATCTCCTCTTCACATGACCTCCTCCAAGTCACCCTTGCACTGACGACCAACTGGCCGCTTCCCTTTCGGGTTCCACTCGAGCAATGGCTCTCCATTTCTTCCTGCCTATTTGTTGGGTTGGTTCGCTCATTGCCAGAGATCTCTGTTGCTGATCTTTTCTGGCCGGCCATCTGATCTCGAGTAGTATTGAGCGAAGACAACTGTTAATGAAGGTCTGTAGTTTGTTTGAGATGCTCTTTATGACGCGCCAAGTTCTGATCCGTATGGTGAGTAGCACTGACTTCACATTGGAGTTGAAAATCCGGATCTTATTTTTGATGCTGAGTGCTGTTGACCTCCACACAGACTTGAGAGTAATGAAAGCTTGTCTTGCTTTTCCGATTCTTGCTTTGATATCCTCGTCAGTTCCGTCCGCCTGTAGTTGAAACGATGCTTCCCAGGTAGGTAGAGGAGGTTGTTTCTTTCAGGTTCCTCCCATTTATGCTGATTGTTGTCTGTTGTTGTTGCTGTTGGTGGTGTTGACCAGGAATCTTCATCACCTCTGTTTTCTCTATGTTCACCTGAATTCCTATCTTTGATGCTTCTTCTGCGAACTTGTTGCTTTTCGCTTGCATATCTTCCAGTTTGTGGGAAATCAGACATATATCATCGGCGAAGTCCAGATCCTCCAAGTTTTTTGTGTGAGTCCATTTTATGCCTGTTTCCTCATTGCCCGCTGTTTGTCGCATTATCCAGTCTACTGCAATCAGGAAAATCATTGGCGATAGTAGGCCTAACCAGATAATCTACTGAATATCATTATACTTTATTCAATGGCTGTTTTCTTGAATATAGTGTTATTTACCTGGTTTCACTGCCTTGCTGTGACTTAGTGTACCAAGGTAACTGGTACGTTCACGCTTGTTGGGTATCTGAAGTTTAATTTCACCGATAAAGGAAGAAATAACAATACGTTGGGATGTTATTCGACTGATGATGGCTGGTAGTACAATCTAGGACATGGGTTTCGTCATTTACCTGAAACTTGGACACACGCTTTCTAGATTTCACTTTCACTAACAACCAAATAACATGTCAACCATAAGGCGTCGGTGGGGCATCCTCAGTAGGAGCCGACTTGTCAACAGTGACTAATCATCGCAGTCCAGTAAAATCAGCCAACAGGAAATTCATAGATAATAATTTTAGCAAATAAGTTGGGATGTATTCATCATGATGTATAAGAGTTGATCATTACCGTAACAGCTGAACTTCAGTGGGAAGCTCCATTCAAGCAACTGGAGTTTATGCGTTCAGTTGTGTTCATGTCATATGATCGTTTGAGACGATATTCTGTTGCCGTATTTCTAGATTAGTTGATGCTGAGCGTTGGCAGGAGTTTTTGAATATGATGAATTGTAAGGTATTGGTTGTGTTGATGATAGACCACACTGTACCAGCCTTACTGAAACCCAATATGTCTAGTTAACCACTTCATTAGTACACTACCTGATCCGTAAGCACTGGTAACAGAGCATAAATCACAAAGACTCAGTTATATAGAAATATACTCTAATGAGCTATATTATTTAAGTGGAATAAAATGTTAAGGTTATTTGGGGAAAATGTTTTAATACTTGTCTGGCTAGTATGGCTGAACTATGGAGTCTTAGTATGTACGTGTTGCCAGCCCAAAGGAGGAGCGGAAAATGGTGTCTGAGACTGGTCGGATGCCTACACGCTAAAACAAAACTTAAAACACCTAAGAGATCCGCAGGTGGGCTAGACGCTTGTGTAGTTAATATTGTGTTGATTCAGTGTGATCTGTTAATTTTAGCCCCAGGTTTATTCTGGTGCCTTGAGAGATGTTTCACAATTTTATGGATAACTTCCCGTGGTCAAAGTATACAACCAAGGTATGATAACAGTGATACATGCCTTTTAGAATACTCATTGAGTCATTTGTTTGACTGGGTGTCAACAAAATCAATGATGACAAGTGAAATGCTGACTCATTTTGACTGTTTATTGTTTCGAATAGTTGTAGTTTGTTGAGGTGTATTTTTCCGACACCTACTCAGCTCAGCTGAAAAATACTGAGATGAACTGAATTGAAGAACTTCGTTCACTAACGGAATTGTATGGGTGGTTGTTAAATCCCAGCTACCATAGTGAAATACCTAAAGTGACAAAAAAGACAAGAAGCACGCGACTAACTTTGAATTTTCACTGAATTCTTTATAACACAGTTGTTGACTGAAGAGATTGAAGATATTTGCCCGAGTAGAGTTCAAAACAGTTTCAGTATGACAGTGAAGAACCCCAACTAACGATGTTCGGTAAAATGACAACAATTCTTTTAGATTTCTCAAAGTTTCATGTTAAACGAAGGGAAAATGTTTTAAAGCATCTGATATTAGCTAATTCTGAACAGCTAGATCCATGCTTAGCATACTTTCCTCATGTTAATCAATAAGCATGAATGATTCAGTCACTAATAACAGTATGGGCTAACGGAAATAAGGAGTGGCCACCAATAACTATCTTGCTAGACAATGGTTTTTCACTTGAAGTCATGTCTGCTAAGTTTTGCATATAAGTCAGAATGTAAACAGAATTATGAATACATTGGTACATTGAATAAAAAATAAATAATAGTATAAATACATTATTAAGCAATAAATAATACTTAGAAAATGAAGGCTTTGCATTCTGTTGATGGATAAAGAGATAAGAGAGACTTTTTAACTGTAGTGGTAAATAATCTCCTAAAACTATTCGTCCACATCACATTCTTCAATCAACATTGGATTCTGATCTTCACTTTTTAGGTCGACTTATTAGGCTAAAGGTTCGCGGTCAAGCATCCATACCATTTGGCATGCTACCGTGTTACGTTCAGTCATTCGTGTACGATCCTTAGCTAATTAAAGGATCATCACCGTTCTACGTTTTCGATCCCAAAATATATTTCGTGTTTTAAACGATCAATGTGGTGTCCTGATTTGTCTCTGGTCTCAGTAGAGCGAGTACTTTGGGAGTGGAGGGATAAACACTTGCGTTTGTAAACAGAGTAACTGTCAACATCCTTCGTCTCCTAAACGACTAAACAGTAAACAGCATGCGTCATCTTCTTAAACAGAAAAAGTCGTAGGACTGATAGTATGTACATCAGATCAGCAGTTGTATTTAAAGATATTATAACTGGGCTTAATAACTGAGGGATTTAGGTGAGATAATGGAGAAAAAAAACAGGCAACTGGACTGAAAACCGAATACGATGGTCGTCTCACAAATATCTTCTACTGCTCTGGGCCCACGGAAAGTCTAGAAGATGAGACCGACCTATGCTGGTAAAACAAATTTATTAGACTAATAGTGCATCATAAATTTACACTACCAATAACTAATTTGTTGGATTTATGAGGTCGGGCATGAAAGGTTGTTCAAGCAAGTTATAACAAAATCTTTTGCCTTAGCTAATGGTCGAATTTTCGAATCTTGCTTAGGCCAGTTTTGGCGAAAATGCGCATGACTGCAAAATACAGTTATTAGGCAAATTCAGGCGTAAATAATAAAAGAAAAGATTAGACATCGCCATTGGAAACCAGTACATCTTTTCCAATATATTATATTGGACGTTGTAAGCGTACTCTCCGAAAACGTGTAGCTGAACACTATTCGGTTTGGTTAATGAAAGGCGAACGTAGAACTGCGAAGTCGTCTATTTGTGATCACCTGTTAGAGTCTGGTCATTCATCCCACGTGATTCATCCTTCAAGGTTATCTACATGGCAAAATCGAATCGCTCCAAAAGTTTACGTTTTCTTCACTTATGCATAGCCGAAGCTTTAGCTATACATGAACAGAAACCTAAATTATGTGTTCAAAAACGTTTTGTCAAACCCCTTTCTTTACCTTGGTCATAGTAATGTTCTTTCTGGTTTTTATTTTATTTTATTTTACCACTTGAATTCATTCCACTTCACTTCACATCTTTATTCTTATCGTAATCGTACTCCTAATTTTTAAAATTCTTAGACAATGCTTGACATTAAAAATAAATATTTTTGATATCGATTCACTTATAAAACAATCTTTAATAATTTTGTAATTCATCCACTTCAACTCTACCCCTTATAACATTTTAATTATCGTTATTCTTATCACTTATATATGTATATTGACTGAGCAATTATTTAGTGCCACTTAATAACTTTTTCTGTAATATAAATACGACTGTACAGCTTGAAAATGAAGTCGTTGAAAAGAAATTTCTTCGCTGAACAAAAAACTGTGTTTTTACTTATGAATAAATGGGTATTTTTCGTGATTTTCCAATATTCACGAAACTCAGGATCTTCATCATGGATTGTAGTCAGTTAAAGAACCATTGAAAATCAGCAGGAAGTACTAGACAACTGCTTCCTCCTGGTTTGGGAGTGTTCAGAAGTGCTCACGCATGAATTCACTCAGGATCGAACTAAAAGCCTTTAGATTATGAGGCGAACTCGTTCAATTCCCAGTGGAGTCATGCGTGCGTATTGCTTAAGAGTCCCATACTAGGACAAAACATGCATCCGGAACTCCCAGCTGGTTTTCAGTGGTTCTCTAACTGATATCAGTTCATGATGGACTGGACAGCTGTTTCGTCAGCATAGTTTGAGACTCTTCATCAGTACGCACCCACCTTCAGGGTTCGAACCCAGCACCTTCTGGTTACAAGGCGAGCTCGTAGACCATTGAGCCACTGGGACCCGATCCAATGGTCCTTGAATTCTAACTTCTGCCAATTCACGACATAGCGCGACCATTTCGCAATGTCTTCTTCGATGAGTTACTGCCTCATCTTCAACCCAGGTGGGTGCGTACTGATGAAGAGTCCCAAACTATGCTGACGAAACAGCTGTCCAGTACTCCCAGGTTTTCCAGTGGTTCTCTAACTGATGTCAGCTCATGATGAAATCCTCCATGCAATCAAACAAAATCCCTACAAAATCAATACTTGAAAATCCAGGAAATTGTCAACTTATTGATTCTTTTTTATGATAAAAAAAGGATATCGAAGGGGACCATAAATTTTTTAATTCCCTTCCAGATCAATATTCTGCTATATGTTGTTAAGAATTATTTTGCTTTCTCTTCTCTTTATTCTCAGTTGAAGCAAATAAATAAATAAATAAATGAATAGGTAAACAAACAAAATATGTCCTTATTTGGCTTTATTTGAGAAGGTAAACTAAGGACATCAAATAAGAAAGCTTAGTAATAATACTAATAATAATAATGCCAATAATCTGTAGTGGTACGATTTTATGGATTAGTCAATGATTCTGAAATGGTGGGCTGATTATTCAATTAATTGAGTAAATAGATAAACAGATAGATAGATAATTTGAATATCCCCCATAGTTTATTCAGAATAAGAATAATTAGAGCGAACAATTCTTTCCAATAAATTCTTCTTCAGGCTCTATAATTGTAAATCAGCTAAACCATAAGTCGAATAGCGAGTCAAGGCTAAATTACAAATGGTGGCCCCATCAGTGTGCATCTATGAATTCAACTGCTTCTGTGGAGCTTCGGTGTTACATAGGCCGTGTTCAGAAGGCTTTATTCATGTGCTCACGTGAACATGTGCCTGTATGACTGAGTAAAGAAGGAACTAAATGCGTAAATAGTTCAGTCTTAGCCCACTTGGTAGATACTGAACATTCAATAAATTCAGAGGCGGAGTTCTCGGTTATCTGTCGTGTTCCTGGTAATATAATCTAGAGGAGCTCGACCATATTTTCTACCAGTAGCTGAAGTGGCAACAATTGACATCAGAAGACCTGGTTTCTGTATACAAAAGAAGTATGTCCAACTGCTAAGTTCATCTTGGCCTACAATGAAGTCAACAAATCCTCCATAAACATTGGCACTTTAAATACCTACCTCATTTTTTTCTCTTTCTTCATTGACAAGTGTTCATTTCAGATATTTCATGACGTCATGACCTTTCTTATTATGTCTGTAACCCTAGGTTTACGTAGTGCTTTTCAAACTTGTTATTATATTTCAATAATCCTGTTCATTCCGCTTCATAAACTCATGATTACCTGATGATTATTCACTAATAGTACTTTCAGTGTTTACACCACACCGGAGTTATTATTTCATCATTATTACTGTTATTTGTCACCGTCGAACTTACATCTAAACTGTCCCATTTGTTGGTTTATTTCTTTGTAGTATTCATATTGTCTCTTGTACCGCTGACTACACTCACCCTTGAGATCTGTACTTTTTGTTGAGTGCATAAACACAAACATGCATCATTGAATTATTTCATACCACTTTGTCTCATATTCTTAATGACCGTGAATATTTGCAATTAATAGTGTTCCCTGAGCTGGTTGGTTTGGTTGCGGAGCTTTCGTCGTCCTTCTGGACAACATCCTCCTTCAGCGCAATATTTAGCATAAAGTGAAATGATTTAAATTTCTTCATGAGTGCTATAATTACGTCTCCCGGTAACCATCTTTACATATGTATTGATCATTTTCTATTGACTTGGATTTTAAACTTTCTGGTCACCTGATTTACTTCATGGTATTTATTAGTTGGTGTATTTGGTCTATATGCTGACGTGTTTGTTAATTGCATTTTCGTTTGAGTACCAGGCTTCTAGGAATTCCCTGACTGCACTCTTGGTGTTTCCTCTGTCTAAGATTTTGACGTTATCCCAATCAAATTGATGTCCATAATTGTCTATATGCATTGATACTAAAGAATATATATCGTGTCTTTTCACGGCTGGATTCTAATTCGAAGGGGACGCCCACTTTGGCCGATGTAATGCTTGTTGCAGTTCATACAATTTATTTTGTAAATGGTGTTAATTTTATCTCCTTTTTCTGTTGGATCTTTCGGTTTGCATAATATCGAATTAAGCGATTTGACTGGTTTGTGTGCTATATCTATATCAAACGGTTTCAGTATTCTAGGTGTTATTTCAGAGATACTTCTTATGTATGGTAGAATGAATTTTCTTGTGGTCTTTGATGATGGTTCCTTGTTGGTGTTTTGATTCGACTTTAAACACTTTTTGATGAAATTTTATGGATAACCATTCTTTTTGAAGACCGTTTGTAGGTACTTTTCTTCCATTGTTTTGCACTCTGGAGTGCTACAATGTGTTTGAACTCCTAAACAATGTCTGCACACAGTTTCGTTTATGAGTAATTGTATTATTGCTAGTATAGTTGAGTATTTGATCTGTGTGCGTTGATTTTCTATATACTTGTGTCTCTAAATCTCCTGTGTTGGTTCTCCTGATTAAGACATCTAAAAATGGGATTTTGTTGTCTAATTCTTCTTCTCTTGTGAATTTGATGTCTTCAAATATGTTGTTTATTAATTTATGAGTATATTCCAAATCACTTCTCTTAATTATTACAAATGTATCATCAACGTAACTTATCCAGATTTTCAGTTTAATTATAGGTAGAGCTATTAATTCTAATCTTTGCATGACGGCTTCAGCTATTAATCCTGATATGGGAGATCCCATTGGTGTTCCTTTTATCTGTTCATATATTTCAGTATTGAACTTGAAGTATGTTGTAAGGCATAATTTTATGAGTTCTATCCAAGTTGAACATTGCGTTTTTGTGTTTTCGTCACTATAGAGTAATTGTTGCATAGTTTTTGTTGGTAGTTTTGGACTAATTGAAGTATATAATGCTGTGACATCAAAGGACACCATTATTTCATAAATATTATATATATATATATATATTTCATAAATATTCTCAATGATAATCAAAACTAAGTGAGTATTAGTCCATCCTGTACTTATTCCATAATACACTTTCTGATATACTTTTAATTTGCCTTTACTGGTTATCGTCTGCTAAAATTAGTGGATTTATAACTGGTAGAGCTTCAAAAAAATAAATGTTGGAAAACTTAGGCTTATTCTTAAAATTCAGACTTTAGTTTTATGAAGATCTGGGTGATTTTATGGTGATTTTTATTTTCAAGAAGTGGTATATTACCAACAGAAGCCAAGAGAAGTCGATACATAGACATTGGCAAAATAGCTCCACCAGATATAAAACTTGGGCACTATGGTAGAGTATAACTCCATTATAGATAAGATTTTATTTTGATAAATCACACAGTGTTTGTTATACAGTAATATTAACTGATGACCACGTTTCGAGCACAAATTATTGCCACTCATAATCATATCAAGTCACTCACACAACTTTTTACTTCATTTATATACATGAGTGAAATTAATGATTAGACATTTGAATAAAAATCAATATAAGATAATGTACATTCAGAAATAATAATATGAGTGTTATCAATCAAATACAATCAGATAGCGGGCTTAGTTAAGTGCTTAACAAACCGAGCAATAGCACTATGTAGTACAACAAAAAACCTAAACGATGAAATGAAACAGATAGAAGAGGCGCTGGTGTTATATAACTATCTACCCTATGAAATTCATAAGGAACATCAAAAAAGGTCAAAAGTAAAATAAAAATAATGGCGAGACTAATAATGATAACATAAATATGAAAGATTTTAAGTCAGCAGCTGTTATACCATCTGAGTCCCTACGTCAGATTCTTAATAAAGCAGGAATTAAAGTGGCATTCTAACCTACAAACTCACTCAGAAACAAACTCTGTAGGTTAAAGGACCATGTAGGTTGACGCAATGAAACAAAATAATATAATTTACAAAATACCTTGCAATGACTGTTAGTGTGTGGTCAACTACATAGGTCAGAAAATAAAAAATTAAGCCAATGTTAGAATGATTGATCCCACGAAAAATAGCTCAGCAATTGCACTGCATGTATTAACACACAACCACACGATGGGTGGGTGGGACAGAGTTAAAATTCTCAAAAGTGATATAGGTAGATGGAGAAAGAGATTGATTACTGAATCCTGCCTGGTTCATCGAGTCTACACCCAACACAACACATGCAATAGAAGTGACTCAATGCAAATACCAGAGATATGGAAGATATTATTACCACCAGTCAGTCAAATCAGAGGAGGATAATAAATAATCTTAAAATTCTATTTCAATTCATGTACATCATAACACTCAAACAATTTACTTATTATGACTACAAAAACACTCGTCTTGTTTCCTATCTGATTGTATTTGATCAATAACACTAATATTGTTTCCGAATGTAATTTATCTTATATTGATTTTTATTCAAATGTCTAGTCACTTTTTACTCATGTATGTAAATGAAGTAAAAAGTTGTGTGAGTGACTTGATATGATTGTGAGTGGCAATAACTTGTGCTTGAAACGTGGTCATCAGTTAATATTACTGTATAACAAACACTGTATGATTTATCAAAATAAAATCTTATCTATAATGGAGGTCTATCAGATCATAGGACCACAATTTGCGCATATCTTCTTTATTGTTCCACTTTGTCTTCCGTATTACTCTTCTTTGTCTTCCTTTCATGTTTCCCATGTTGTTTCTTATGTATCGTTCACTAAATCCATCCCCTCACCATTCGATACTCTTGACACTGAAAAACATTTTCATATCTTCATCTATATACTACTTATAAATCATATCAGTAACACCCACCGCCTTATGGGTTAGAGAATTATTGAAAATCAGAAAATACTGAATAAATGTTTATATAATTTGTGTAAAACATGGGCAGTGTGGTAGTATTTAATTCCATGTCAATTTGATTATTGGATATATCACACGGTGAAAGGACATTATCTACTGGACGACTTTCCGAAAACAATTTATTCTTCATAATCATATCAGGTATCATATCAGTTGGTACGACTGTGAACAATAATATGTGTTCAAAACGTCATTCAGTCAACAATATTTTTTCACTGTGTAATATATCCAATAAACAAATTAGTATGAAATGTTTCTAACTTACTTGGAAGTCACTAGAGGTGGATTCTAGCCACCTGGTGATAAATGGAAGCCAAGACTATCCCGTTAGGCGACGACAGCATTGCCGTCAGTTTACAAGCTTCGGTTGAATTTTTTAACTTAAGCCACTTTCATTTACATGAATACAAGTTTCCATCTAGTGAAAGCAATGCATTATAATATGCATTGTCATTTGCTGTGTAGAATGTGTTATGTATATACAATGATAATAAAATCCAACTGGTCAAGTGAATGTGGGCGAAGATACAGAAGACGTTAAGCGTATTCGTGGAATTCGGTTAGATGAAATGCAAATTATGCCAATTATGAATTTCATCAGGCAGAGAAATCACATACAGTAAAGATGTTAAGATTGCCCACAAGCTTTCACTTCCTCTTTATATGATCTGCACCTTGTCACCTTTGGATGTCCAACCCTTAAATTGTCATTCGGGTTCCATTGGGACGCCTGGTATTTGATGTCACTTGAAGGTCTAGTCAGCAGTATGTTCATTCCATCTTCCTTTCCTTATTGGTCAAACAACAGGTTTTTTAATTTGACACTAGTAACTAGTGTGATGTGTCTAGTCCTCTCTTTGGTGCAGACTGAATTCTATCAGTCAGGTTGTAATGTGGCCACCATTCTAGGTAGCTCGCCATCACGGTGCACATTGGTTTGATGATATTAGATGGTTGGAGGCAATCGGCCACAGGAAGCCTTGAAGCTTCAAGGTTGCAGATACGCCTTGCTGACTGGTGAGTGCCAACTAGCACGAAACCTAGGTTGAAGGCTTCCTGCCGATTGCCTCCAACCATCCAAACAACAGGTTGTTGGTTCACTGCCTACGAGAATTCCTTGTTGCTTATGATTGCAGGTCGGTCATTTGATCTTCACTATTTAAAGAAAAAGGATGTGCCGGTGGGTCACTTGTAGAATGCATGATAGGCATAGTAGAGGTCTGGGTTTCATTCTTGGTCGACTCACTGCTAAAATCTAACTGAAAAAGAGGGAAAGATAGGCAGGAGGTTATTAACCCTACTCCGTAAAAAAATAACACCACCAACACTGAGACTTCAAGAAGTTTGAAGCCTTATATTCCACTCGGAAAAGGAATGAAAAGAAAGAGAAAAACGTTTTTTTTGCTTTAATTGATCGTCTGTAATCTTAAAACTGATGGAGAAATGTAGCTACAGACCACTGTTCAGAATCAGCAGTCTTCATAAAAGCAAAATCGAGGTGATTTAAGCACCGGATAGCTATTTAACTATCCAAAAGACCAGACACTTGAGCATACTTGTGAGAGCTTAAATCAAAGCAAATATCGGTAAAATCGTAGCCTTTAAGGATATTCGATGAAGCATATTACTGAACGATATGAGTAGTTGACAGCACCCACGGAGATTATTAATACTGGCTGTTCAGATCACGATGGTCGAAACGCCGATTAGGCGTTTGTTTAGTTCATGTCTAAGCACATCATCAGTGTACCCTGACTGATTTATCTCACACAGTTAAATCAGTTCCAATCCAACTAGAAACCTGGCGAACTGACACGTTAGTAGTTCGGAGGCAGAATGCTCTCCAACAACACACCTGGGTTCCATCCCCGGCCTATGAGATCCTAAACCTCGCTTAGCCAGTGGTGAGAACGCTAGAGAGGGAAGGATGGACGTGAGGCTGGTAACCCAATCCTGTAAAAATGTAAAAAATACCACTGTCACCGATAATTCAGCGCTCAAGCTTTGAATCTTTATGTTCCTCGTGGAACGCTAAGGGATAAAATAAATAATAATAATCATAAAATAACTTGGCGACCTGGGAATGGATAAGGCCGCATTTTTTATTTGCAGATTATGCAGTTTATCCTGAACTTTCAGAAAAGTTTTCTTTAGAAAAAAAAGCTATTTAGATCAAAATATATGACATGGCTGTGGCGAATTATAAATTTCTACCTTTATTACATCAATGACTCTTGATTCCCTTGGTATAGTAATAAGATTATGGCTATTTATGGATGCGCACTGCTCAACAGACAAGCGAAATGAGGTACATAGGAAACAAAAGAAAGTTCTTCCCGATGAACTCCTGTTCCAGCTCTACAATTTAATATATATATATATATATTCTAGAATAGTCGTCATTAACAATATTGATTTTTTAAAATTAATACCATTTTCTTAAGATCAATGGAATTACAGTTCAAGAAAGATGCGTAAGTTATAATACGTATACAAACTGTAATACTAAAGAGAATATCAGAAAATTAAGAAAATTTATGCAGCAAATTGAGGATAGTTAATGCATTGATGGCTCAAGTAAGAAAAGCGTCTAAACCGCCTTCTTTTGGATACGTAAGTTAAGCCTCTTAACGTGGATTCCGATGGCTTCAACAATATGTGTAACATTTTCAGTTATTGGTTTGTGGGCACTTTGTTTGATTGGTTGGAAGATTTTATCATGAAATGACATCAGTTAGAGAACCATTGAAAAGCCTGAAGGGAGTACTGAACACCCAGCTGTTTCGTCCTAGTTTCGGACACTTCATCATTACGCACCCGCCGGGGTTCTCTAACTGATATCAGCTCATGATGAAATCCTCCAACCAATCAAACAAAAAATACCTACAAAACCAATGGTTGAAAATTAATCTGATGCTCACTAACGACTGGCCATATTCAGGTAGGTAGTTACCTGGGGTTCTAGTGGGAAGCCGTGACCATTAGGGTACAACCGGTTGAAGGTGAGGCAGTAACTCATCGAAGAAGACATTGCGAAATGGTCACGCCGTATCATAAATTGGCAGAAGTTAGAATTCATTGACTGACTGGCCATTGGATTGGGTCTACGAGCTGGCTCTCCTTGTAACCAGAAGATCGTGGGTTCGAACCCCTGTGGTGGGTGCGTACTGATGAAGAGTTCCGAACTAGGACGAAACAGCTCTCTGACAGTACTCCCTGCAGGTTTTCCACTGGTTCTCTAACCGACGTCAGCTCATGATGAAATCCTCCAAACAATATGTGTAACAGACGAACTCTTGAAGTGAAATTAAGATTAATCGGAATACGCTAGACAGCTTTGAAAGTGGAATGACGATTTCACGGCTAGTTATCAGTAGTAATTAAACATTATCGAAAAGCTAACAAAGATGACATCTTAGGAAAGTTTTGAAATAGTAGGTAAATGCTCCTCATCAACGTGAATAATAACGTCATATTTAGCTTCCAACTACTATGTAACGTTATTTATCACATAGGAGATGTCATTTCCTTCTATATAACGTGTTTAACAATTTACGTAATACTAATTTCGATGCAAAATTATGGTGTTTTTTTTTATGAAGTAAAAAGAAATTCAAAGAACACTATGCAGTTATCCTATGAATTTTGGTGAAGTTATTCAACTTGTGAACTTGTCATAGATCATAGAATTGAATTATGATGTGTAGATGGAATAAACCAACAGAAATGGTCATATGATGGATGATATGACAGTTTATTGATTATTTTTTTTATTGATGTCACTATGGTATTTTTATTAGACGGAATTTGAAATTTGTGTATTTATATGTACGTACGTACGTACGTACGTATGTATGTATTTATTTATTTATTATTTTTTTTGTCATCGCACAATTTAGCTTACCCGTATATCGTCATTATTACTATCGTCATCAATTACCCTTATTTGATTCAGTTTTTGTTTAAAGTATGAAAGTGATTTATGTTATTTCAGTAAAACAAAAAATGTGAGCATTTGTTCAATGAAATGTGAAAAAAACCTTTTAATTCTGTTCAGTGTCTCATGACGCACGACTAGAGAAACACACACATACACACATATACACGAACACATGCACACGTATACACATTGATAGCCGGTGACACGTTTGCTTTGAGTTCTTCGTTCAGTTGTTTCGGTTCAACTATAGTAGATAAGTTTTTAATGAGAAGAGGAGGTTAATTTATGAATACTTGAACAAACATTTCAATTTATTAAGAAATCAACAGGATAATTTGTTTTAACTGTTAGATTTCGTCTGTTAAAGGGATCATTGAGCATTGAACAGCTGTTTCATCCCATTTTAAGACTCTTCGTCAGTCAGCAATCACGATTGATTGTTGTGACCAGTGGAGTTTTCTATGTCAAGGTGAAGTGGATGCCCATTGAAGTCATTGGTGAGGGTAGCGCCATGTCACCAGTTGACGAAGTTAGAATTCACGGATCACGGATGAATGGTTATCGAGCTAGGTCTCGGGTTTGATCCCTGGTGCAGTTGTGGGTGTACACTGATGAAGAGTCCCAATCTCCGACGAAACAGCTATCCAATGCTCCCTGGTTTTCACTGATCTCTCTAATTGATGTTGGTTCTTGACGAAATCTAAAAAGCGAAGTTAAATTTATCCAAATGCCCACAAATCTCATAATCTAAGTACAGAATAGTTTGTATCATTCACTTTCAGTAACCGAATTATTATGTCTTGGATTGTTGTCAATAGGGGTTGGGAGAAATCTAAATGATGGTGTGTCTGCAGAACTGGATTCGATCTAAGTGGAAGCTAAAATTAATATTTGCCTAGATCACTTCTGAACACTTATGTTAGACACAACCCACACACTCACATGCTCGCACAAAAATCTACTTAGGTGACCTTAAAGGGAAAATTCATATTCTCAATTTGAAAGTTAATTTGTAATTGGATGGAGGATTTCATCATGAGCTGACATCAGTTAGAGAACCACTGGAAAACCGAGGAGTACTGGACAGCTGTTTCATCCTAGTTTGGGACTCTTCATCAGTACACACCCACTGACAGGGTTCGAACCCACGATCTTCTGGATACAAGGCGAGCCAGCTCGTAGACCATTGAGCCACTCACTGGGACCCAATCCAATGGCCAGCCAGTCCATGAATTCTAACTTCTGCCAATTTATGATACGGCGTGACCATTTCGCAATGTCTTCTTCGATGAGTTACTGCCTCATCTTCAACCTAATTTAATTTACACACTTCGAGGTGAAATTTCATCATGGTTTTCTTTGGAAACCGAAATTATTTAGATCAAAATGCATGATCTGCTTTGTATCCTTAAATGGCACTCAAGAGAGCAAGCATAAATGTATGATATTGTATACCACTGATTGATTGATATGACCAGTTGAATGCCACTCATATCAACCAGTAGTACTTGTTAACCAGATCTAAGTTGTTTAATTTGTGGATGGTGACTCGCAGTGGAATCCAGGATGCGCATTTCGTCCTATTTGGGACTCGTCAGCTGGATGTACCTGCATTTCCCAGTGAGTGATGATGTTCCCACCGAGGCTCGTTCCATTAGGACCGAACTCATCGGAAATCAGGTGGTTTGAACTGATTCGGCTGTCAAAGCTGAGTTAAACCACGTACACCACCACTGGTGAGCTTGGCCCCAAACGAGAGTAACAGCCATTCAGTGTTTACATCAATTCGACCCGACTAGCAAGAACTACTAGTTGATGCGAGTAGTACACAATTAATCATCTCAACCAATCAGTAGTATATAGTTTTAATGCGAAACTTTTTCAGTGACTTATGCTGGATAAAGACTAGAATTCGAAGTTCAAGTGTTTGGCATTTGTATAGCCAAGTGTCAAGATGAATCCTCCATATTTTACTAAAATTAGTTCGACAGTAACAGACTCCGTTTAGTGACCACTTATCTCATCTGTCATGCTACTTCACTTTGGAATGACCAACTCTTGTTTAATGAATTCAAAGACAGAAAATAAGTTTTAGTAAGGAAAACTGGCTTTGAGAAGTTTTAAACTAGCGAGTCTCTGAATCTCACACTAATTGATAAGGGGATTATTATGCTGGAGCATTATGAAAATCCATACGCCTATAGATATGTCATACTGATAAGTGACGAAAATCGATAAAAAAGGCTTTATTTCAATTCACTATTAACATTCTACTGACTTTTTTTGTTTGTTTCAAATGTTGTTGCAAATTATTACGACTTGAATGGGTGTGAATCAAATGCACAATTTGAAAATCAATTTGTGATTTGAAATTTACACAATTCGAGGTGAAATTGCAGCAGCACAGCTTACTCTGGAAAGTCTGAAACTATTCCGATCACAGTTCACAATCTGCTTTGGGGCTGATTTCATCAGACTACTTGGTTATTTGAGTGTTTAAGCAATACAGAATGTAAATTGATTTGATCCTTTGGACTGCATTTAATATGAAAACTGTAGGTTTTACCATAAAGATATTCACATTGTAACTGAACCTTAATTGGATCAGGTTCCCTTGCCTCCCTTTGTAATCCCAGTGATACATTCGGCTTCAAGCTTTTAGCTTTGAAGTTTCAGTAACAGTGGTTTCTAGCTTCGCGTCAAGCCTTTCTTCTTTTTCGGGCTTACTGTTGGCTAGTGAACTAGGCCTGGTTTAAGGGTACATCAGCCGGGAATCGAACCCGTACCTTTTGTGTGATTACTGAGCATTCTACCCCTGAACCACCAACTCCTTGCACCAGGTTAGATATAGTAATCAGTCTACGGAGGTTAACTAACGTATCGATCGAATTCCAGGTGTTGACGGGAATCTGTCAAAGGAATGTGGTCATTTACGTAATTGAAATAAAAATCGAAAGGAACAGAATCTTATTCAGGGTTGCATATATTACAATTCGCTGAAAGTTCAACATAGATTTCCTCACCAACCGCTATCAGTTTGAGAATTATTTAGAAACTTGGTCCTTCGGATTCCTGTTTCGTTCTTCAGCAGTGAAAAACAGCGGCCTGGCCAAGGATCAAAGCTGGGACCTTCAGCTTGTTGAATATTTAAACACCGGGCTTGGCTCCAATGTCAAGTGACTGGCAAGTGATAGGTATTAAAAGCCACAAAAACAACGCGAAGTAAGTCTTCCGCCAGCCACCTCTTAATACCTAGTATCAACTGAGAACGGACCGTAGTACACAACAATTATACATTACTTAACTTATTAGCTACATTTCACAGCTGACTACTAGCTTACTATTAACACCTAGAACAAAATAATACAATCGTGTTTGATAAGAAATTCGTGTTTTGTAGGGATTATAACTTTCTTAGACTGACGGAAGTAACTTGTATTCTCTGGAGTCACTGTTTTAGTTTTGATACGGTTTTCGTTTAAAAAATAGCTCCTCTAAATAGCGAACTAATAATTTCTGTCCTGACTACATGAAAACATGAAGCTACACATACTGCAATGAAGATTTCGATGACTAGAATACGATAACCTAGTGCCCAACAAGAGAGTAACTCGCTTGGAAGTGTCAGAATCAACAGATTTCAGTGTATGACGAAAGGTACAATGGAATCAATGTCCTCTAATTAGCTCCTTTATCTTTGATAAGTATTAGCACTAACCTTTAGATAGAATACTTATCAGATGCGTTAGTGACAGTAATTTTAGCTTTATATCCACAGAACAGGTGGGTGAGAATAGTAAGGTTATCCTCTATCAATCTCTTTCAATAAAAAATATAATATTTTTTTAAATAATTTATTTTGTTCTCCACATTTGAGCTGTAATATTTCAAGATCTTAGTTATGTTAGCCAGTATTATGCAGCTAGAATGATAACACGCTTATTGTGAAACCTAGTTGTCTTGGGTTCACTTGTCTCAGGGTGGTCGGTGAGAATTTCCGCAGAGTCGGTCAAATCTTGATCACAGTTCATATGAGTCTCTGTGGTTCTCCGATTAATGTGGATGATGTCCTACGCTGCATATAATGACTGTTTAAACTCCAACTGTTAATCAATATCAAAAGCTTCACTAGATGGATTGTTCAAGTGTTGGTTTGTATGATTTGATTGGTTACAGGATTTCATCATGAGATGACATTGGTTAGAGAACCATTGGAAAACCTGAGAGTACTGGGCAGCTGTTTCGTCCTAGTTTGGACTTCTTCAGTGGTACATACTGGAAGAGCCCAAATAACAAACAGATGTGATTGTCTTTTGACCAATATAACACTGAATTTTATACAGTTTGAAATGTTTTCACAGAATGTGTTGTGTTTAGAACTCTGACTTAGTAATACGTTATTTCCAATTTCTCCACGGTGTCAAAGCCGTTGGCAAAGGCCAGCTTGTTTACTGTTCCAGCTAATGACAGACGCCCACACGTTGAATATTAAACACATGACTGGCTAACACAACGAATTATAATATGAAATAAGAAAGGACGAGAAAGTTTTAAAAGTTCAGCATTCATCGGTAATAACAAACAAGAGAAATCATTATGAAAAAAAATCATTATGAAAGTATCACACTGAGAGTAAAATTAATTTTTGAACAAAGAGCGTGTGATCCTGTGGAATTCATTTGTTTTAAACAAAGAGAAACAAACTCTTTCATTTTGCATATTTAACGAAACTGTTGGTTGTATAAGTTCAAGACCGAAACATTTTTTTGATCACTTATTGAATATTATTCAATTTCTTCACCTGCCTCAGGTGATATTCATAAAAATGAAAAAAAGAAAATTTTTTATTTTTTAGGAAATTATGAATGAAATACTACAAACACAAATAGAGAAAGATTTCAAAGCAATAAGCCTTCAAAACAACTAGGATACAGATGACAACTTAAGTTCAGCACTCAGAAACCGAAGGAAGAAACTACAAAAGACACATTGTCTGCAGATATCAGGGCGAAGTCAGAGATACTACATGGTATCACTGAGGAAACCTGCGTGGAAGAACATTGGAACCCTCTGAAAGTGATGTTCAAGGAAAAGTGTTCAGTCGTTTTAGGAAAAAAGAAGAGACAAGATGAAGCATGGCTCTCAACGGATATCTGGAAGCTAATCGAGGAGAGGAGAGGAGGATGGTGAAAGAGAAGATGACTCAATGCAAAGATAGGCAACAGAAGGAGAAGCTGAGTTCAATGTACACTGCACTGAATAAAGAAGTGAAGAAGAGTTCTAGAAAAGACAAACGACAATTTTACGACACACTGACTGGCAACTAAAGCAGAACAGGCAGTCTAGCCACAGGTAAAAGAGACCTCAGAACACCACATCAGATAACTAGGTCTCTATCAGGGAAGAGAACAACCCAGATGATGAAACCAATGAAAGATGTTCAAGGGAACCTAATTACCAAGGAGGAGAAACAAATCAAACAATGAGCTGATCACTCCAAAGGACTTTTGAGTCGACCATCACCTGCAACTCGCCCAGAAATACCACAACCATCAACAGCACTCATACAACCGCCTACTAGTGGACACCAATCCTCCAACGAAATCAGAAATCCTTAATGCCATCAAGCTACTGAGCGCTGGATGGGGAGGCAGCAGGACCATATAGAATTGCCTCCGAAGCACTGAAAAAGGCCCCAGAGACTGCGGCAGATGTTCTCACGCCATTATTGCAAAAAGATGGGAAGGAAGGAAAGGGATCTACTGATTGGAAGAAACTCTGGCTACCATGTCAAACTACCAAAGAAGGGCGACACGCCTCTGCAAGAACTGGCGTGGAATCATGCTCTTGTCCATGCCAAGTAAAATACTAAGTTGCATCATCCTGGAGAGAATAAAAGATGCATTGGATGCAGAACTCCGCCACCTCTCCGGAACAAGATGGATTCAAGAAAGGCAAATCATGTGTTGGTCAAATTGCAACTCTACGCATCGCCATCACAGAACAAAGCATAGAATGGTCAAATTTGTACCTCACTTTCATCGACTTCGAAAAGGCCTTCACCAGACAGCGTTGACAGAGAAGTTATTTGGAAACCACTTCAACACTACGGCGTGAAGTGCCCAAGTCTTTGTCACCTCATTCAACAGCTGGTTATATGACAGTGCCACGTGTCAGGTGATCTACAATAGAAGACTCAGTTAGGCGTTCGAAGTGAATACTTGAGTAAGACAAGGCTGGCTGCCTATTATCACCGATAATATTCTTAATTGTGGTGGACTGGATTATGCGTCAGACTGTGAGTTGGGAGTGAGAAAACAGGAATACTCTGGACCACCGATAAGAAGACTCTAGAAGATATGGATTTCGCGTGTGGATGATTTATGTCTAATGACACACAAACTCGAAGACTTACAGGCGAAAACCAACAAACTGGCTGAAGAAGCAGGCAGTGAAGACAAGACTCCAGGTGAACATAGAGAAGATGGAGGTGATGAAGATAACCAACCAAAAGCAACAGCAACAGCAGCAACAACAACAACCAGCACCAATCACCATCAACGGGAGAGATTTAACAGAGGTTACTTCACTTCCTTCACTTATCTAGGCAGCCAGCATCGTTTCAACTACAGGCGGTAGCATGGATGAGGACGTCGAAACTATAATCTGAAAAGGAACACAGACATTTATAACTTTGAAATCAGTGTGGAAATCTTCTGCACTGACTTAACATAAAGAACAAGATTCAGGTTTTCAACATAAGTGTTAAGTTAGTTCTTCAATGTGGGTGAGAGACTTGGCACGTCCCGAAAAGGACTTCCAACAGGCCACTGCAGACTTTTATCAACAACTGCCACCTTCGTTGGCTGGCTTCATACTAAAGATGAAATGACAAATAAGAAAGAATTGGCAACAAGAAACTGTAGAAACAAACCAAGCTAAAATATGCAGCTAACCAACTTTAGAAAGTGTGTTCTACTCTGGATAGGAATAATACCCTATAAATGGAGATTACTACATAGTATTTTAGAAAACTACTGAAAATAACTAGAATTTGGCGTAAATTTTGGCTTTTGTTTACGGAATAATTTACATTTGCCAGCTCATACCGAAGTGGTGTTCAATTATTCATTAGTCACACTCTTCAAGTCGAATGGTAATGTCACCGAAATGGCACCTAAAACTCCCATACATGACGGGATCGCATTTGTATGCGAACTGAAACTGAAGAGTTAAGCCTACCGGTTGCTCTTTGATTTTCATTCATTGTGGTTTATTAGTTTACTTTGATTCCTAACAAAAAATCTGGTTTAAATTCGGTAGATATTAAAAAAACTCTGAAATGCGCATTTCGAGATTGGTTTAGTTATCTGCTTTTTCAATATAATTATACCGTTGTTAAGCCTTAAACGTTTTTTCTGATAGAAGAAAACAGTATTTTTTAAACAATTATTCAGTAACTGGAATAGTAATTAAAATAAGTTAGAATTAGGCAATTAAAAAAAGCATAAATGTTTTTGTAGAGAGTGTGGTTATTTATATCACACATGTACTAACATTTGAAAGTGGAAAGATGAATTAAGGTAGGGTAAGTTTAAGAGACAAAGAGGGAAATAGAAAAGAACTTAGCTACTATTGCATAAACAGAGTTGAAAATAAACATAGTGCAAACTATTTAGGAAAAACAGTCACATTCAAAATGATCCAACATGTATTAGAACATTCACTGATTGATAAACCTTCAAGGCTACAGGGTTTCTTCCTCACATAGACTACGATGACAAACTGTGTGACTCTTAAGCCTCTAATACTGAACTGCACTGTGGTATATCAACGTGTAACGTAGCTTAGCGTTCATACCATTGACTTCATCGATTGGTTCATATACCCAATCAAGTCCTTCATGATGTCATTTATGATCTTATTTACTAATTGGTAGATGGGATCACTTCTGAGCTCAAGGACGCAGGTTTGAACCATTTCTTTATTATGATGATTGAAATTGGATGTTTCTTATGACTTCCAGAAAAAAGAAGACACAAGTAGAACAGAACTTTCTGACGACTGACTCCTCTTATCATTACAATGACATTTTGTAACTATTATCATCAGTGATAGAAATTTGAAAAGAGGTACGTCTTACACTTACCTAGGGAGGATCATTCCAACTAAAGACAGCACAAATGTGGATGTCCTAGCCAGGGAAGATTGAAAAGCAAGACAGACGTTCAATACTCTGAAGTCAGTATGAATTTTTACTGCGTTCTACAAGATCCGAATTTTCAACACTAATGTCAAGGCAGTCACTACTTCCATATGCTTCAGAGACTTGGCGCGGGAATCACAAAAATGCACTTTCAACAGTTTGTAGACTTTTATTAATAACTGCCTCCACTCGATACTGAATTTCAGAAATGATTAACAACTTACTGACCAATAAATTTTTAGAATGATATGTAGGTAAACTGGAAATACTCTGAGGAGACCACTAGGTAACATCATGCGCCAGACAGGTCCTCTAGTGGAACCCGAATGTGATGCGAGTGACGAGTTGGGAGTGGGTCCGAGAACGAAACAGAGGGGGTCTTGTGAGTAGTAAATGAAAGCTTATGGAAAATCTTGAAATCAGCTAAAAGCGACTGTAGAGAACATGACTAAATGTCGATGCACTGCTCAAGCTCTATGTTCCACTCGAAACTCAACGTAATAACAATATAATAATAATAAAATAAATATTAGAGGTGATGAATAAGTGAACGAAATATGATAACAATCACATTGACGTAAAGGTATATTCATTATCATGAAACATTCAGTATTATAATTACTTCTTATAGTGTTCTAATTAGATAATTATAAAAATATGAAATCAAACATCCTTCTAGATAAAGTACTTTAAATGAAGGTCTATCTCTACTTCAAGTTCTCTGATGCTGAATTCAGTTGTCAAGAAAACAGACAATTAATTCTGTAATTACAAACCTCTTAAGGATGTAGTGTACAGAGCAGAGCACCAGGCAGACAGACAATGAAAGCAGAACACGAGTTGTTCAGAGAACGTTTCTTCCACAAGAATCAATTTTAAAAAGTGCGGGGATCTAGTCTTACAGTCTAATAGGCTTTATTATCTTTTCTATAATTTGGTTTGTGAGGGTTAGTTATGTTTTACGAGTTGATCATGGATTGATATCAGTTAGAGAACCATTGAAAACTAGCACCGGAGTACTGGACAGCTGTTTCATCCTAGTTCGGGAATCATAGGCAGTACGCACCCACTGGGATTCGAACTCAGGACCTCATGGTTACAAGACAAGCTCGTATACCATTCAGCCACTGGGACCAGATTCAATGGCTCATGAATTCTAATTTCTACCAATTCGTGATTTAGCACGACATCAAACATTGTCGTTGGTGGGACATCCATCAATAGACGTGACATCTAATTGGACCTCACTGGTCACGACTTCTCACTAGTACTCCAGGAAACTCCATCCTGTAGCAAGTCACTAGCGAGCATCAGATTAATTTTCTATAGTTTGGTTTGTAAGGGTTAGTTATGTTTTTACGAGTTGATCATGGATTGATATCAGTTAGAGAACCATTGAAAACTAGCACCGGAGTACTGGACAGCTGTTTCATCCTAGTTTGGGAATCATCGGCAGTACGCACCCACTGGGATTATTATCTTTGCTAAGGTTTAAACCTTGAAGTTGTTGTATCTCTTGGTCCAGATAGTTGATTCCTGAGTATCTTCCTGCAAGGAAAGAAAGTAAAACATTGATTAGTGTTTATTACATACGTTTTGCTTTCATTACAGTAGGATTGTAAGAGAAACAATTTGAATTTTTGCCATATCAGCTCTCAGCTAATTAGTTTTGTTGAACTCATTCAGTGAAGAAATTCTTAAAATATTTTATAACATAGTCTGGGTGGTCTAAAAAGACAATGAAAGTCTCGCCTTTAAGCCAACCAGCTTAGAGAACATAACAACACCGGGAATAATTTCAATCTCCAACAGCCATTAACTGAAGAACCACCGGAAATAAGGGGAAATCAGCAGTTATAATATTGTGAAAAGATGAAAGCTGCGAATTATGAACCTTTTGGTTTTAGACTCATCAACTAGGAAATGGTATGTAATCTACTTTCGTCACAAAATTATTGTATTGGGATCGGTTGTTGATAGAATTAAGGAACAGTACGGATAAACAATGCTTTTTGGTTTTTGTGATAATTAGCTAGATAGGTAAACGTTATTATTATTAGTCATTAATCACTTGGGTTCCTAGTGGAACATAGGGCTTCAACAACACATCTCCACTTTCTTCTGTTTTCTGCCATCCCACGATTACCCGTAATCTCTCATCTCCTCTTTGCATGATCTCCCTCATGTCACCTTTGCACCCACGACCCACTAGTCACTTCCCTTTTGGAATGCACACGAGTGATGGCCTGCATTACACATGATGCCATTCGATGGTCCCCTCAATGCATGCCCGATCCATCTCCATTTCCTCCTACATATTTGTTGAGCGATCGGCTGTTGGTTGGTTTGTTCCCAGCCAGAGTTTCTTCTTGCTAATTCCTCCTGGCCAGCTGGCCATTTGATCTTGAGTATGGAGTCAGCCAGCGAAGGTGGCAGCTGTTGATAAAAGTCTATAGTGGTCTGTTGGAAATCCTTCTCGTGACTCACACGTAGTACAAGTTTCTCACCCGTATAGAAGGAATGACTGACTTGACATTTGTGTTGAACAGAATCCGAATATTGTTGTTTATGCTGGCTGAGTCAGTGCAGAAGATTTCCAAACTGGTTTCAGGTTGATGAAGGCGTATCTTGTCTTTCCGATTCTGGCTGGCTTGCTTTGACATTTTCATCCGTTCCGACTGCCTGTAGTTGAAACGATGCTGCTGGCCTAGATAAGTGAAGGAAGTGAAGTAACCTCTATCAAATCTCTCCCTTTGGTGGCGGGCGATTGGTGTTGTGGCTGTTGGTTGGTTGGTTATCTTCATCACCACCGTCTTCTCTATGTTCATCTGGTGTCCTGTCTTCTCTGCCAACTTTTTCAGCCAGTTTGTTGGTTTTCGCCTGTAAGTCTTCGAGTGTGTGTGTGACATTAGACATAAATCATCCACACGCGAAATCCAGATCTTCTAGAGTCATCTAATCAGTGGTCCAGCGTATTCCTGTCTCCTTTAAACGTTAGATATTCGTTATTTTTGCTGTGAAATGAATAAATCCCGTTGTCTAAAACGGCTTTATATTATTTACTTTGTTGATAATATGTTTATTTAGTCAAATAATCACAGTTTCTATATTCGCATATAGGGAGTCCAATAATAACAATAACAATAATAATTATCAAGTGGTATGATGTTGATTTTATGTAGAATAGGAGACAAAAGAAGCTGACAATGAATGACCTAGTTAGTCGTTTATAATCATGAACTTTGGCCCAGAAAAATATTATTGTGTTCAAGGTTTTCTATTGTTTCCTTCTAGCTTCATATATTTTACATTCTTTGTCTGATGAGTGTTTTTCTTTGTCAAATAAATAAAGGTAAAAGGAGAAATATAGAAAAAAACAACTAACAGAAGTATACTTTTAAAACAAACTTTAGGTAAAGGATATTAACAAAGATTTTAGAAAACTGATGAAATTGATTTTAGGAAAGAGTGATTTCGTGTAAAACTTTCATATCTTATAGTGAGTGAGTGAGTGAATTGGACTTCAGATAATCTATTTGAAGTGAACTTAATTAAGACTTTGAAATAATAGAGAAGATTTGTAGCTCAGGTGGATGATTTGCAATTAATAGTGTTCTCTGAGCTGGTTGGTTTAGTTGCGAAGCTTTCGTCGTCCTTCTGGACAACATCCCCTTTCAGCGCAATATTTAGCATAAAGTGAAATGATTTAAATTTCTTCATGAGTGATATAATTGCGTCTCCCGGTAACCATCTTTACATATGTATTGACCATTTTCTATTGACTTGGATTTTAAACTTTCTGGTCACCTGATTTACTTTTTATTAGTTGGTATATTTCATCTATATTAACGTGTTTGTTAATTGCATTTTCGTTTGAGTACCAGGCTTCTAGGAATTCCCTGACTGCACTTTTGGTGTTTCCTCTGTCTAAGATTTCGACATTATCCCAATCAAATTGATGACCATAATTGTCTATATGCATTGATACTAAAGAATACATATCGTGTCTTTTCACGGCTGATTTGTGTTCTTGGATTCTGATTCGAAGGGGACACCCACTTTGGCCGATGTAATGCTTGTTGCAGTTCATACAATTTATTTTGTAAATGGTATTAATTTTATCCCCTTTTTCTGTTGGATCTTTCGGTTTGCATAATATCGAATTAAGCGATTTGACTGGCTTGTGTGCTATATCTATATCAAACGGTTTCAGTATTCTAGCTGTTATTTCAGAGATATTTCTCATGTATGGTAGGATGAATTTTCTTGTGGTCTTTGATGATGGTTTCTTGTTGGTGTTTTGATTCGACTTTAAACACTTTTTGATGAAATTTTGTGGATAACCATTCTTTTTGAAGACCGTTTGTAGGTACTTTTCTTCCATTCTTTTACAACTCTGGAGTGCTACAATGTGTTTGAACTCTTTTAAACAATGTCTGCACACAGTTTCGTTTGTGAGTAACTGGATTATTGCTAGTATAGTTGAGAACACTATTAATTGCAAATTAATTAAGACTTGTTATTACTTTGAGAATGACTGGAATAATCAATGTGTACTGGGTGGTTTTCCTCTACTGGTGTGTTACTCTTCAGGATTGGGTATCGACACTTTTCAAAGAAAACATAGTACTAATGTCTAGTGAGAGGATCTGAGATAGTCTTGGGCTTGTAGACAGTTCTATATGTCGTGGTTGAGGACTGAATATGAAGTAAAGATCTGGGCCACAGAAGGATATGACCCAAAGGCCACCGAATTACTAATCCTCTGATCTACTGTTTATACAAAACTATATATTATTGTTTGATTGAGGTGAGTAGTTGTATATTATTCACACTAACCAGTAGGGTGTACTAACCAGATCGAAGTGATGTAAACACCGAACGGCTGTTTCTCCCGTTTGACGTCGAGATCATCAGCTGAGGGAGCCGAATCAGTTCAAACAACCCCATGTTCTGCCTAGCTACTTGGGAAAACTAGTAATACCATAAATCAAATTCGCAATCTGCAAATTAGTTCCGAGTTTACACAGTTCCACGTGATTATTTCACCACAGTTTCTTTTACAAACCGAAATTACCTACCGTTTTAGTCACGAGCCTCATCTGCTAACTAGGTCAACATCACTTCATGTGAATGAATGACTGATACATTACTGTGTCCGCTTTACCGTTACACTGCCTATCCAACTAGGTCTTCTCTCATCAATCCTAATCACAGTGAATTAGAAGTAGAGAAGTTAGTTAGTTAGTTAGTTGGTGGTGAGGCTATCTGAGATAGGTTTGAGTTATTGGACGCTCTAACCATCAGTTAACAAATTCTCCGCCCCACCCCCCCCGCCCTTTTTCTATTAGGACTGACAGGAGAAGACCTAGTTAGGCAACTAGTGTTCTAGATAAGCGGACAGTAATGTATCATTATTTGTAATGATCGTAGTAAAATTATGACCTAGTTAACAGTCGGGTCTCGTGATAAGGCGTCGTACTAGTAAGTATCATTTATGACGTATTAAGCTGAACCCCAATAGCTTATAAGTTCTTTATTTTGCCGAATTACTAATATTTTCACAATTTTTTAAAATAAACTATGACGTGCAAGAGTGATAATACACGATGTACGTGTTTCATTCCTTTGAGTTCACATTGGAACATAAGGCTTTAAACTTCAGCTTTTTGAGGTTTCATTAGCAGTCCCGTTGTTCTTTTAGGAGAGAAGGTTGATAACCTCACGCCTAACCTTCCTTCTTTACCAGGCTTACTACCAGTTAATGAACAAGGAGAGATTTAAAAGTGTTCATCAGCCGGAGTGGTTCGCGAGTATTCTACCAGTCAACCAATGACGCCTACACCTACATGTATGTATAATGCTAAGGTTTGACTACAGGTATACGATTCTGTCTTCCCGATTCTGTCAAATCGAGAATCGGGAAGGCGAGAAACACATTCATCAACCTGAAACCAATCTGGAAATCTTCGTCACTCAACTCAGCATCAACAACAAAATGATTCGGATTTTCAATACAAACGTCAAGTCAGTCAGTTCTTCTATACGGATGGATCAGAAACTTGGCGGCGGGTCACAAAGAATATTTCCAACAGCCTGTTGCAGACCTTTATCAACAGCTGTCTTCGTTCTATACTACTGAAGATCAGATGGCCGGAAAGAACAAGAACCAACAAGAAACTATGGGAACAAACAAAACAAGAACCAATCGCTCAACAAATATGCAGGAGAAAGTGGAGATGGATTGGACACTAGCTGAGCTGAGGAGGCCGTTGGGTGACATCGCGCGTCAGGCCAATGCTCGAGTGGAACCCGAAAGGGAAGCGGCGAGTGGTTCGTCGGTGCAAGGGTGACATGGAGGAGATCGTGTGAAGAGGAGTTGAAACAGTATGGATTAACATGGATGCAGGTGAAAAGTACAGCAGAAGACAGAAGCAAGTGGAGACGTGTAGTTGAAGCCCTATGTTCCACTAGGAACCCAAGGGAACAATAATACAATAAATATATATGATTTAACTGTATAAACATCTCTTTTATGCCTTTTTCGCAATGTTACAGTTTATGTTTGAATAGCTTAAATATCTTCATCAACCATTATTAAGTTTCGGGAACTCCGCATACTTCTGAAGCCGATTAATAATATGTTCTGTGGCCATTTTTTTGCAGAGATTGATTGTCCCATTATTATGCATGTAAGACCAACTGTACATTTAAATGAATAAACACAATGTGATGTGATGTCGTTTTTCACTTGTCTAAAGGGTTTAGGAGGATACATAGGCTTCATATTCTTAATGATCCAGACTCTAGCTACATTAAATGTCTTTTTGATCACGGGGTTCAATCTTTGTCTTAGTGTCAAGCCACTATGATCATCTTTGATAAACACATCCTCCTTTCTTCTGAGAGAGAAGGTCTGGATTACTTCCAGTATACTGGTTGTGCATCTTCGCTGAACCTAACAGTTAGGTGCATCATCAGAGTTTTTTTGTACTGGACTAGACAGAGACTGGTATGACTGAGACACTGTTGTGTTCATGTAGGCTTTCTATAAGTATGTCATTTTATTGATAATTCTGGCTGTCGACTATTTAATATATATCTGAAAAAGATGGACATTTATCTCTGTCTTCTATGCACTTCATTTATTCTATCTGAAACTGTACGGTCACAAATACTCTGCCGTTACATTAGACCTTCTTTGGCAGATCCTGTTTTGAAAAAAAATTAACATAGTATTACCACCCCACTTTACGCTTTATTGAATTTTATCGTTATTTTGGCCTTCATTATAATGATGCTTTTCACTTTGACCTTTATTCATTCTCTCATTCTTTAATATTTTATTAGATTTCATATGAATTCCTATGGCAGATACGTCCGTGATTAGATTGTTCAAAATATCTTGTGCAAATGCATTACACAATTCAGATTAACTTCATCTTCTCACTAGTTTGTCGAATTTCCACCTAGTGTTTAAAATCTATCAGTGCCTTATCGGTAGAAGGTAGGTAACCTGCGAGGAGACAGGGTGTAGAAAAACTTCAATTATACGAAGCAATTATTTTCAGTTAATCATGTGCCTCCTCTACCAGTGGTATTTTGAAGAGGATTCTACTGAAGGAGAATTGCTAGCAGGGGGAGCAATGGAGTACACTTTTCGTGCAAACTGGAAATCGTTTTGCATTCTATATACAATTCACAAGGAACCTTAAGAGAGTGAACAGTCTGACGACTAAGTGTAGAAGAGATTGTCACATGAAGGGTGGAGCTAGAAGTGATCATTAATATATACCACAAAAAGGAATTACGGATATGCTTTATCAGAAAATTTCATTTTTGTGTAAGAAATATTAATTCATACTGCTTGCACAGATGGAAAAATGGATTCCACTGCTAGTTGCCATCCACCGAATAACGTTATTGAGGTATGTATAGTGTGAGCTATACTCATTTCACACTATAAAACAATCAGACCTAAATTTGGAATAAGTTAACTAACGAGTAGAGTCTTGTATTTGTTTGGATTAACTGAAGTACAGTGATAGAAAAGCTCTAAAAATAATAATAATTATTATTGTTCCCTTGGGTTCCTAGTGGAACATACGGCTTCAACTGCACGTCTCCAATTGCTTCTGTCTTCTGCTGTACTTTTCACCTGCATCCATGTTAGTTCATACTGTTTCAACTCCTCTTCACACGATCTCCTCCATGTCACCCTTGCACCGACGAACCACTCGCCGCTTCCATTTCGGGTTCCACTCGAGCTATGGCCTGACGCGCGATGTCACCCAGCGGCCACCTCAGCGAGTGTCCAATCCATCTCCACTTTCTCCTGCATATTTGTTGGGCGATTGGTTCTTGTTTTGTTTGTTCCCATAGTTTCTTGTTGGTTCTTGTTCTTTCCGGCCATCTGATCTTCAGTATAGAGCCATCGAAGACAGTTGTTGATAAATGTCTGTCTGCAACAGGCTGTTGGAAATATTCTTTGTGATCCGCCAAGTTTCTGATCCATCCGTATAGAAGAACTGACTGACTTGACGTTTGTATTGAAAATCCGAATCATTTTGTTGTTGATGCTGAGTTGAGTGACGAAGATTTCCAGATTGGTTTCAGGTTGATGAATGCTGATGAAATAATAACAGCTCCTAACTAATTATCAAAGCTGAATAAGAGGAATTTATGACTGAAATGTATATGATAATAGTTATTCTACCTGATAGCTATTACTACTAGTCTAATTACTTAAATGCTTTACTGTTTGCCTCACTTACCTACCCTGTTGACAAATGATCATTACACGAGATTGTCTGTGGGTGTAGTGGTGTGGTAGTGTGATACAGACAATGTGTTCCAACCGAATATTATTCTCATATATTCCCACAGTTCAATACTGCATTAGCTACAGAATACTGTGTATATTTGAACATTCTGTTTCATGTCGTTTAATGCAAGCCAAAATCACACGCTCAGTGATTAGCTGAAGAACATAAACTGTATGTATATAAACAGTGGTTTGATCAGTTGAAAATATACGTTGGCTTCCGTGTCTTGCCTTCTGCTGTTACAGTGGAGCATTTAACTATAATTCTGTATTCAGCTTCAGTGTTATTTGAATCCCAGTAAAATGAAGCATTTATGCGTGTTCCTACCTGCTCCATAACTGATGAATAAGTGTATCCCTAGTAGCCATGTTTCTGTAACTACCAGAAAAGTAACAGACTGTCGGTATCTGCTTCTTTCCTCTGGAAGATAATTCATTTAAACTCTTCCATTCTTATACGTTCCGAAATGGTTATCAACTTGCTTGTTACTATTCTCAAGGGTTAATTAGTAGTTTTTATCACGAATTAATATCAACTAAAGAACGATTGAAAACCAGGGAGTATTGAACAAGCAACTCTTCACCAATACGCACAAATGATCAAACCAGGAATCTAATCCGGGACCTTCAGGTTACGAGGCGAGCGCGTTGATTTGCATCCCAGAAGCTGAGTGTTAAATGCACTCAACTCTTAACCTGAAGAGGGTGCGTACTGATAAGGAGTCCCAAAGAAGGAAGAAACAGTTGCCCAGTACTCCCTGGTTAGTTTTCAGTGGTTGTCTAACTGATATCAGTCCGTGATCAAACTTACACGTACTGGTTCTTCTGGTACAGTTTTAGTTGTTACATTTGACATGTATGTTTTAACTAGTGTCTTCACTATTTGTTTGATCATTGTTGCTATTTTATCCATCTGATCTATGAACGTCTCTGTGATTTTCACTACGCCAATAAAGGTAAATCAAATCAAGATGTACGGCATGTCTATCTGTAGTTTTCGGTAGTTAAGTGTGGACATCATTTGGGAATACTGACGTCGATCAACAATTATGAGGTAGCATTTGTATTAATGTGTAATGAATCTCTGTGTTGATGTTTTTCAGTGCATAACGATAAGCCAGTACACACAACTCTTATGTTTTATTCTTACTACTGAAATAAATTGCTAGTAGTACAGTGACAATGCAAAATAAAATTGACTGATTAGTTAAGTGAGCTTTAACGTGGTACTTGCTCTGTGTGATAATCTAATTAAGATCAATACTTGTACTTGACTATATCACAAACATCTCGAAATATGACGAAATTACTCAAATAAATGTAATTCCACATAAGACCTATAGTGCGTAATTCCGTATCAATTACTTGTTGGATAAATTACACAGTGAAACCGCATCATTTAACTGGATGACATTTCGAATACAATTTATTGTTCATAAACATATCATTTGCAACTATACAACTTCGAAACTTTCGTCTTATGGATTTCTTTGTCACTTCTTATTCGTCGTAGGGTTGATAGAATTTTTCAGATATTCGGGACAGATTAAAGATAAGATTTTATTTTGATAAAATCACACAGTGTTGTACAGTAATATTAAATGATGACGTTTCGAGCACACATTATCGCTATTATTATTATTATTGATATGATTGTGAGCAATAGTTTGGGTTCAAAACGTGGTCATCAGTTAATATTACTGTACAACACTGTGCGATTTATCAAAATAAAAACTTATCTATAATGGAGTTATAGTCTACCACAGTGCCCAAGTTCGGGACAGATGTTGAATCATTCCTAATATATTAGAGGTTTGAGGGAGAGATTGCCAACCGAAGATCTGGTTATCGGTCCAGTTGAGAATATGTGCAGTAGGGATGATTCAGTTTCTATTACGGACATCTAGAGTATTCTGCTACCCATGCGACCCATAGGAAAAAAGGACATAATGTTTCTAAGTTGTGTATTTACAGGTGATGTGGTTATGAGCAACAACAACAACAGACAACAATCAGAATAAATGGGAGGAACCTGAAAGAAACTACCTCTTTTACCTACCTACCTGGGAAGCATCGTTTCAACTACAGGCGGATGGAACTGACGGGGATATCAAAGCAAGAATCGGAAAAGCAAGACAAGCTTTCACTACTCTCAAGTCTGTGTGGAGGTCAACAGCATTCAGTGTCAAAAATAAGATCCGGATTTTCAACTCCAATGTAAAGTCAGTCAGTGCTGCTATACGGATCAGAGACTTGCACTGCGCGTCATAAAGAGCATCTCAAACAAAATATAGACCTTCATTAACAGTTGTCTTCGCTCAATACTCAAGATCAGATGACTGGCCAGAAAAGATCAGCAACAGAGATCTCCGGCAATGAGCGAACCAACCAGGAACCGATTGTGAAACAAATAGGCAGGGAGAAATGGAGATGGATTGGTCATATTCTGAGGAAACCATCAAGTGACATCACTAGACAAGCCATTGCTCTAGTGGAACCCCAATAGAATGGGAAGCGGCGAGTTGATCGTCAGTGCAAGGGTGACTTGGAGGAGGTGATGTGAAGAGGAGATGAAAACGTGTGGGCAGACATGGAGCCAGGTGAAGACTAGCAGAGAACCGAACACAATGGAGACGCACGGCTGAAGCCCTATGTTCCTCTAGGAATTAAAGGTTACAATAATAATAATAATAATTGTTTTCTAGACATTGTCCAGTAAATAATACTGTTTGATTGTGTGTGTGTGCTACATCCAGTAAACAATTCAATATGAAATCCTGCCGCGTAATTCATTAATAAGCAGCCTCAATAAAACACATGTCAGTATGATAAAAAATCTGTATTCAACGAAAAATCTTCATTGATTTCTTCGAACAGCTCTCGAGCCTTTTATCATGTTTAACCAAATTTTGTAAACAGCATTCATTGCAAGCGGAATATTTGGCATTTGGGAGTTAAGTGGATATTGAAGCGTGAACTATGAATATCCTCATTTTAAAATTAAGTGGAAAACCTATGAGGACCTTAGTCGCTCTCGAATTTGAATAGTTCTCGGTACGATCTGAGATCTTGATCGATCATGCCAGTTAGTTATTTCGAAATTCTCCTAGATAGTTCTGTTTTCACAATCACATTGGTTCAACGTTTTTCAGTTTTCTAGTTATAACCCATAGGATAGATCCTGTCACCAATTTATTGCTTTTCATTGTTGACTTCACTGTAATAATCCACAAAGATATTTTTAAAATAACCTAATTTTATGAATATTTAAAATTGGTGCATTAAAATATTGATCATTCAACAATTGTTTTATAGGTAGATAGCATGAAATCATCCCCTTTATCCCTCTTCGATGTGCATTTCCTTTACTAATGGTTTTGACCTTGTAGCAGTAGCGCGAATGGAATGATAATAAAGAGAATCAGGTATATGTCTTTTACTAAGGATTGTTTTCTGCACAATAGATGTTTCGATTGATTTGAATAATAGCTGAGTATTTAGTTATAAAGCAGACATGAAATAAAAGAAAATTTAAAGGGTTTTCTAAGGAAAGCTTAGGTTAACACTGAGGACACAAAAACAATTAATCCATAAATGACTAGTTTCCAAATCACTTACAGATGGGATTAGATTTCTTTGCTATTTTGACCCAAAAGGAATAAACAAAAACACATTAACTGAAAAGAAAGTTAGGGACAACTAACAGGATGAGTTATCCGTAAGTAATGAAGTAACTCGTTTTTATGTGTAATGGACAAATAACAGTCTTCATACGAACACTAATTACTGTTGGTTGAAGCATGCAAAAATGTGCTTTGTTTGGTACACTGTTCCAAGTATAATTCAGTGAAGACTGAGGTTGACATAGAATCTAGGTAGTTGTCACCTTTAGGCATAAATCCGACCTAAACAAACTGGTTGGCTCTCACGAGGTATGCAACATAGATGGCACTGAAATAGAAACCAAATCGGAAATCAAATACCTAGGCGTCATTCTATCTGCTGATCTCTCCTGGTCGTCTCATATCTTAGCGATTTCTAAGAAAATATTCCGTCTTACCTTCTACATCAAGAAGTTAAAACATTCTGGTATAACCCAACCCTTACTCCTACAATTCGTTAATTCTCGCATTCTGCCTATTATTCTCTATTGTTCCCCCTTAGTTTTTCCCGGGCTACTGAAGAAAGACTATAACATATTACGCAGGATGTTAAAGGTTGTCAGCAGGGTAAGCAACGTGCCACTTAACCAGCTTGTTAATATTCTGGTCGACAGGCATATGGACTCATGTGAAAAATGGGCCAAATCCATTTTATCTAACTCACACCACCCTCTTCACTCACAACTCTCCCCTTGTATCTCATCAGGTAAAACCAGAAGCCTATATAGAAAACTATAATGCTCGCACTAGCAAGTACAAAAACTCAACCATACCCTACTTAGCTCGTGTTCTGTGTGATAAAGAAAGCATTAGGCGTGACACCTATAATTCATTAAATAGTCAGTAGAACAACTGGATCTCGTCTTTCCAACTCACATCATTTATAGGTGCAACATTTTCTTTCTTTCTTTTCCTTTTCTCTCTCTCTCTTTTTTCCGTTATGTGCTGCTTTGTTTCTTTCTCTCGCTTACGCCAGTAAATATGACAGCGCCTACTTTTCTAACACCTTCAAACACTGTTTCAGCTTTCCTTTGCTACCGACATGCCAATATGTTGTTGTCATAATGAACTGAGATTTCCTTAATCTATGTAGAATTCTATTTATTGATAATGTACTAACTGGATGCAATACTGTAGTAAAAATGCTGAGAATTCCATTCTGTATCACAAGTACTGTTTTGGAATAAAGCAAATTATTATTATTATTATTATTATTATTATTATTGTAGGGATCATTCTTACTGAGTAAGCAACCAATGCGAATTCTAAGCATACTTAATTTCATGGGAGTAAATTATTTTCAAACAGTTCCAAATATCCGTAAATACACGCAAAATTATTTGCTCAGTATTAAATTCTGTGTAGATTTCGTAACGAACCAGGAAGCAATGGACAGCTATTTCTTCTTCATCAGTTCGCACCCACGATTGCTAGAATTTGCGGGTTATTGAATTGTGACCCAAGTGGCTGAATGGTCAGCAAGCTTAGTCGTGTAACCTGAATGTCCCTGGTTTGATCCCTGGTGGGGTCGTGGGCATGCACTACTAAAGACTTCAAAATCAGGATGAGAGGGCTGTCCAGTGCTCCCTGGTTTTCAATGGTCTCTAAATGATATTCGTTAGTGGCGAAATCTTCATTGAGATTGATTCAAATCCCTACAGATTGGCTCTAATCAATATTAAAAATGATAAAAACATCGTCATCACAAAAGCTGATAAAGGAAACTCTACAGTAGTTTTGGACAAATCTGATTATGTGAAGAAAGTCACTGAACACATTGAAACGGGTACATATGAGGAAATTAAGAAGCCTGTAGATACAATAACGAATAAGATTGAGAAATCTACAGCGGATATAATAGGCAGAATGAAGACGTCACTGGGTGAGTCTAAATGGTTTAATTTAATGCCTAAAACTAATAATGCTAGTAGAATATATGGTACTATAAATATACATAAACCAGGTTACCCCATAAGACCAATGGTAGATTTCAGAAATACCCCTACTTATGAATTATCAAAACACTTAGCTCTAATATTATGTCCCAATAGAAATCGTTCAAACTCTGGGCTAACTAATTCATATGAAATGAAAAGGAAACTAAATAACATTCAATTAGAGAATAATGAAAAAATGGTCAGTTTTGATATAACTAGTCTTTACACTAATATACCAATCAATATGGCCTTAGAAGCGGTTAAAAGAGAACTAACTTCTGATCCCGAACTTAGTCATAGGACAAAGCTGCCCACTGAGAAAATCATTTTAGGAATTCAGTTATGCCTCACATCTACTGTCTTTAAATTCCAGGGCAAAATATATAAACAAACAGAAGGTGTACCAATGGGATCACCAATATCCCCTATCGTAGCAGATATCTTTATGGACAGCTGGGAAAATATTGCTCTAAATACATTTAATCCTACTCCAAAAATATGGTGGAGATATGTGGATGACACTTTCACAGTGTTAAAAACAGAACATATCTCTAGCTTCTTGACACATATAAACTCACTAGTAGAGGGAATAAAATTCACATTTGAATCGGAAAATGAACAAGGAGAATTAGCTATGTTAGATTGTAAAATAAAACGAATAGAAGAAGGCAAACTACACACTAGTGTTTATAAAAAACCAACGCATTCTAATAGATATTTAGACTTTAATTCGTCTCATCCGTTAACTGTTAAGGCAGGCTTAGTTAAGTGTCTAACAAACCGAGCAGTAGCACTAAGTAGCACAAAAAAAGACCTAAATGATGAAATGAAACAGATAGAAGAAGCGTTGGTGTCAAATAACTAATATCCTATAAAATTCATTAGGAAGATCAGAAAAGGTCAAAAGCAAAATAAAAATAATGGTGAAACTAATAATGATAACATAAATAAGAGAGAATATAAGGCATCTACAGTTATACCATATAAGGAGGGGACATCTGAGACCCTACGTAGGATTCTCAATAAAGCAGGAATTAGGGTGGCATTCTAACCTACAAACTCACTCAGAGACAAACTCTGTAGGTTAAAGGACCATGTAAGTTGACCCAATTAAACAAAATAATATAATTTACAAAATACCTTGCAATGACTGTGAGTGTGGTCAACTACATAGGTCAAACTAGTAGGTTGGGAGTAGTCAGTCAGTTTGCCTGTAAATCCTCGAGTTTACGTGACATTGGATTTAAGTCATCGTCAAAAGTCCAGGTCTTCTCCAGTCATTCTGTAGGTCCAATTTATGCCTTTACTCCCACTTCATATGATTTGTTGTATATTCCAGTCTATCAAAACCAGGAATATAATCAGTGAGAGTAGGCATCATACATTTAAAAAGATCCTTAAACAACAGCAGCACTTATCTACATAACCTCGAGAAAAGGAAGGAAGATGGAAAGTAAAAACAGACACCGAGCCATGAATAATGACTGCAAATAATTACACCTTATTCCATTTCGTACATTAAAATATTGTTAATACATTGTCTGACTTTTCATTTTTCACTGAGTAGGCGACTGTATCACCATCTCTACAAGCTGACAGTTATCTATTGAATTCATCAAAATATGTGAACGTAATTTGTACCGTACCGTTTGATTTAAAACTTGCTCCAGTTTATAAACGAGTGAAGTTAAACATTGTTTAAACGCAAGACGCCATATACTACTGATTGGTTGATATGAGTAGTTGAATACCTCTCACACCAACCGATAGTGTTTGCCAGTCACATCAAAGTGATCAAAGCAATAGACGGTCATTTCGCTCGTTTGACGCCTAGCTCACTGGCCACATTATTCCGTTTGTTTTATCTGGGAGAGCCGAATCAGTTCACATTAAGCAAATTCAGTTTATAAAATGTAGGGAAGTGTTCGAAGTTTGTAGTAATTCTTAATTTCAACAAAACAATAAGAAGACTGAATTTATTTGAAACGTTTAATTTCATGAACAGTAATTACGTAATATTTACGTTCTCAAGATTCGTGAGAATATGAAAAAATGATTCAAACCGACCACAGCAGACTTCGCGTAGGCGGATACAGTTAACATATAGATGATCTGACATTCAAGAAACAGTCACAAGAGATGAAAGATTAACTTTACGTGAGAAACAACCAATCAGAAGACTGTGTTTGTTTGCTTAAATAATCTATAATAATGTACATGAAAATGTATAAATATGCTTGATTTCCTTAATAAACGATCTGTTGCCTGGCCCTTGTCTTCTGTTGTTACATGACAAGGCAGCAACAGATTTTATAAGGAAATCAAAGCATATTTATAATTTTCATGTACATTATTATAGATTATTTAAGCAAACAAACACAGTCTTCTGATTGGTTGTTTTGTGACTGTTTCTTGAATGTCAATCATCTATAGTTAACTGTATCCGCCTACGCGAAGTCTGCTGTGGTCGGTTTTGAATCAGTTTTATTCATATTTTCTCACGACAAATCTTGAGAACGTAAACATTGACGTAAATTACTGTCTACCAATTTGGCTAGTAGACAGCTCTCACCACAGTATGATGCATTTGAGCAACACATTTCGGAGATCATGCACGTACTTGTTATACATATTTATATATAAAGCAGCAGAGCATTATGGATAACAATTTTCAATATAGGTCAAAATATTTACTGGTTAACGACCACAGATAACAGTTAGGAAAATGAGGTGGGGATGAAAATAATATTCAGTAAAATGAACCTTAATTCTAAAACTGGATTACCAAAGCAGGTTCAATAGAACTTACGATGCAGCCAAACTCATCTTCATTGAGTTGCCCTGCTAACCCTTACAGCATCCGAACGATAGTGTCACATCCCAGTGTGTATACCAGTTTATGTATATATATATATATATATATACGTGCGTCGGTGGCACAGAGGTTAGGACGCTCGCCTACCATGCACATGGTCTGGGGTTCGATCCCCGGCCGACGCACTCCTTTACCTCGCTAAGCCAGTAATAAGACTGGTAAAGAGGGAAGGTTGGGCATAAGGCCAACAACCCCATCCCGTAAAAATAAAGTCTGCTACAGAAACTTCAAGCCTCTAGCCTGAAGCCCTATGTTCCACTGGGAACGTGAAGGAATAATATATATATATCTGCCGTCACATATGCACACGGGGGACGTGTCGATCTCTGTAAGTCAGGGCTGCAGGACACATTTCTAAGTAGTTGAAGGAACAAATAAAGTTATCTGATTCAATTAATCCCAGAATTAGATATCCAGTATCATCCATCAAATAGCCCATTATAAAGACGGGCGATAAGGTTGATTTCAATAGTGCCTTTAAACTCATACATAAAACAGGCTTGGATCACATACGTAAATGTGTTGAAACCCTAACTATAAGAAGGCTTATACCTGTTTTATGTGTTCAAAATTATTTGCCATTACTCTTAACCTGTCTTAGTAATCCAGTTTTAGAAATGAGGTTCACTTCACTGGATATTATTTTCACCTTCACCTCATTTTCCTAACTGTTATCTGTGGTCGTTAACCAGTAAATATTATGACCTATACTGAAAATTGTTATCCCTAATGCTCTGCTGCTTTATATGTAAATATGTATAACAAGTAAGTGTATGATCCGAATATCCGAAATGTGTTGCTCAAATTCACTACAAGTTTCAGATAAATTACGTATAATTTTTTAAGGTTTCCTGGTTGGTGAGACTATGTGAGATAGGTTTGGTTTTAGATGGTTGGAGACAATCGGTAGGAAGCTTTGGACTTAGGTTTTTGTGCTAGTTGGCATTTATCAGCAAGGCGTATCTGCAACCTTGAAGGAACTCATGTCCCTTCTGAGATTCAAGCCCGCGTCACCTGGTGCTGCAGTCAGAGACGTTACTACTGAGCTATTTGCACTAGCGATTGATCTCCTGTAGAACTGTATTGGATATTTTTGATTGGACACTAGTCAGTAACTAGTGTGTAATGGGTGTGTATAGTCCTATCTTTGGTGCAGACTGAATTCTATCAGTCAAGTTTGCAGTGTGGCCATCATGCCACTAGGTGGATCGCCATCACCGTGGATTGTGAATTGTTGGCATTAGATGGTTGGAGGCAATCGACATGAAGCTTGAACCTTGCTGATGAGTGCCAACTAGCACGAAACATAGGTCCAAGGCTTCATATCGATTGCCTCCAACCATCTAATGTCAACAATTTACAGTGCACCTTGATGGCGAGTCACCTAGCATGCTGGCCACATTGCAAACTTGACTGACAGAATTCAGTCTGCACCAAAGATAGGACTAGACACACCCATTACACACTAGTTACTGACTAGTGTCCAGTCAAAAGTAGGTTTGGTTTGCCGGACTACTGCTTATGTAATGTATGATGATTAAAGATGCTTCATTCAACTAAAATAAAAAAGAAATTAGGCCAGTGTAAACAACTATGGTGTTGCATGTTTGAAGGTGATTGACAAGAAGTACAAAGATGGTCTTACACAGTCAAGTAGAAATTTCGGTGGCAGAATGTGGTTGGAATATGGATAAGGTGGCTGATGTATATAATAAAAACAATTCAATTATTTCTGATTATTTTAGTGAACAATAGTAGCAGGCCGTAAATTATGAGAACATTGCACATCCAAGTGATATTTCTTAGAATAAAGCAAGAACAACAGTTTTTGCAGAATAAAATGGTACCATCATTTATTTCGTTGACTTCTCATCAGCTGCTTACAGGTCGAAGTCATTATTAAGTATATCTACAGAAACAATTTTAACATACTTGCACAGAGTTCATTTTTAAACAAAAATCAATCAATCAATATATGCATACAGTAATAATATATATACATATATAATATTAAACACTATTCCGAACAGAAGACTGAGTAAGTCACTAGCCAGAGCCTATCCTGCAGCTAAGCTCGTCCCCGTCTATCGAACAACTTGCTCTTTGGTGCAATCAAAAATCGATAGATATCCTTCTCATTTTAAATCCAACTGTATATACAAATTTACATGTATCTGAGGGAGTAGTTACATTGGAAGAACAGAAAGAAGGGCATATCTACGATTTTCTGAACATGTACCAAAAAGCTTATGTCTAAAGGGAACAAATGCTTTAAATAATGCCATCGCCAGGCATCTCCTTGACACGGGTCATCAGGTGGACGTCGAAAAGTCGTTCAAAATTATCAATAGGCAAAAGAGTTCAATTCTCCTCAAGTTTGCTGAAGCCATCTCCATCAAGCGCCTGAAACCTGATTTATGCGTTCAGAAAGAAGCAGTTATCAGTCTTTCTTTGCCCTGGTAACTGGATATTTCCACCTCTCTTTCATCTGATTACGTAATGTCGAAAGTTTCCATTGTGTATGATCATTATTGTTCGGAATAGTGTTTAATATTATATATATTATTACTGTATGCATATATTGATTGATTGATTTTGTTTAAAAATGAACTCTGTGCAAGTATTTTAAAATTGTTTCTGTAGATATACTTAATAATGACTTCGGCCTGTAAGCAGCTGATGAGAAGTCAACGAAATAAATGATGGTACCATTTTATTCTGCAAAAACTCTTTTTTTTTCAAATTCATTAAGGGGAATATATGTATGATATTTCTTCATTATCTTTCATTTAAAATATTTTCCATATTAACAACACAGAGACTTAGGGCGTTACCAAAAGCACTTCCAACAGGCTACTACAGAATTTCATCATTAGCTGCCTTTGGTGGCTCAGTACTGAACATCAGATGGCCGGCCTGTCAGCAGGGATTCAGAAAAAGGAACTCTGGTGACTAATCAACCAAGAACTTATTACCCAACAAATATGCCGAATGAAATAGACATGGACTGAATATACACTGAGGAGATCGCTGAGTGACACCCCTCACACTTAGACCCAGAGTGGAACTTAAACTGGAATCGATGAGTTTTGCATGAGTCAGAGGGTGACATGGAGAAGATTATGTGAGGAGGAGATGAAGGCTTATTGTCAGTCGTGGAGCCAGCTAAAGACAACCTCAGATAACGAGATGGAATGGAGGTGAGCTGCTGAAATCCTTTGTTGCCCTAATAAATAATATTGACTACAGTATGTGCTAAAACAAAGCTTTGTTCAACTGCACAATATTTCGCACACGTCAATATTTTCAACACAAGTATGCTAACTGATTAAAAATGCCCATTAAATTTTTTTCAAAAGAATGGTTACTGAACAAAGAATATTCTTTTCGATAACGCCTTCATCATCAGGTTCTACAGTTATATATACATAATAGTGAATGAATTAGTGTTATTAACAACATTAATGTTGTTTAAATAACATCGAATCAAATAATAATATCAATGGACTACAGTTTGATAGCATCAACATAACACTACACACTGAATATCAGGAAAATTAGGAAAGATAATAATACAAATTCATGAATTTATAGTTTCCACTGAAGGCCAGCCAGGACAGTAGTAGTGGCTGGATTTGCACACAGAACACCGATTGTTTAAGGCGAATCGCTATAGCCTCTGCTGTTTGAAGTATGAGGTACCTAGATGTTTTTGGCAATTTATTTAGTACTCGGTAGATGGTAGAGAAGGATTCTTCAATGCTGGTTTTGTGGCCGGTTTGAACCAGACGGACAGATATGGAAATGTTGATGGTTTCTGCTACGTATACATGAATTATGAGAAAAAATATTGTCTGATTTTTGGACAATGCTATTAAGCATTTCAATTAAATGTACTTTTAAGTGTATACGTGCTTAAGAATTACACACTTACACACACACACACACTGATGCAAAGCAACACGCACAGAAGCATCTACTTGTAGACAGCCTCTTTAAAAGCCATACTAAAATGAAGAGTAGAGTTTATTTTCCGGACAACTATTGCAATGGCTTTTAACTGGGATTTCAGTTCATGGCACAGAGTATATTTTGCAAATAAATAAAAAGAATAGATCAGTCTTACAAACTCAATGTAATAATCATATACATTATACATATTTTTCTCTCACTAAAGTGCTTCTATGATAAGAAATAAAAGTACTTTTTGAGCAAATGAAACTCAACACAAGACGGTATGAAGTTTCTAGAATACCATGGATCCAACTTCTGTCTGCTGCATTCTGATGACATGCTTACAAGTTACTTAAATCAACAATTTGAAGTAAAAATGCCTGTCGACATAGTTGATGACTGGGGTGCAGAGTTATTAAAAAGATAGAAACGAGGGAAGATATGAACCTTAAAAGTGGGATACCTGCATGATTATTTTATTTCAAAGACTTATTTCATAATTTTGATGTAGTTGTGTTCTCTAAGCTGGATGGTTTACTTGTGAAGCTTTCATTGTCCTACTGGGCAACATCTTCAGCGCATACTTCAATTTGAAGTGAGCTTTTAGATTTTTCCACGAGTTTATTAGTCATCTCTCCTGATGACCCTGAGTGCGGTTCGTTGCTATTGTCTGTCTTCACACCCTCATATCAAAAGACATGAAATCAACTCCCTAATATCGCTGCATACAGGGAACCATGGACACCAATTCGACTGGGACAACGTGCAAATATTGGGAAGAGGAAACACCAAGAACGCCAGAGAATTTTCGGAAGCCTGATATTCCAGTGAATCGGCAATTAATAGACACACTGACATAGATAACATTTACCAATCCATGAGAGGAAAATCTCGTGCTCAAAAAGTCAAACTTTAGGTCAAGAAAACAATCAATACCAATACAAATAGACTAGAGGGTGTGAAGAGCAATGAATCACGTTCAAGGTCAACAGGAGAGATGACTAATAAACTCGTGGAGAAATCTAAAAGCTCACTTCAAATTGAAGTATGAGCTGAAGATGTTGCCGAGTAGGGCAGTGAAAGCTTCGCAAGTAAACCATCCAGCTTAGAGAATACAACTACGCCAAAATCATCCATCTTATCTACAAATCTTCTCCATTATACCTATTTCATAGTATTTTCATGCAACCCATTTATAAGCTGAACTTTTGTCTTTTGTCTATTGCTACACAACTTGTCGTTCGAAAATGAAGCGATGATATGGCATAGTCTAAATATCCTCAATTTGAGTGAGAGGTTCTTGGTTGACAGAGTTCCTTGTTACACATCCTTTCCGACTGGCTGTCTGATCTTCAGTATGGAGCGATGGCATCTATTGGTAAAAGTCTGTAGAAAGTTGTTGGAAATGCTTTTGGTGACGTGCACTCCAGGTCTCTGAACCATATGGAAGCACTGACTGACTTCCCATCTGTGTCAAAAATTCAGCTTTTAGGTGTCCACTGTGAGCTATTCCTTGTCCTGTCTCTTCTCCTTGCCTTAAATTTCCATACAGATTTCTTTCTATGTCACTTTCAAAGAGTTCCAGTGTCACTTAGCGCAGGTCAACTGGGTGCTTAATGTCTACCAGTTTTTCTGATAACTACAGTGAAGTTGTCCTTTGTAGCTTAGTATTTCGGTTTCTGGGTATTGCACTTCAGTTGTGATCTATCTCCAGTGTCTTTGAAGTCATTCATCCTGACCTTGGAGGTTCCTTGAACTAGATACTGGTCTGAGCCCACATCTGCTCTCCTTCTCGACTTTGTGTCCAGCAGCCTATCTGCGTCTCCACTTTTTTGAGATTGAGATGAAGTCTGTCTGGTTTTCGGTGTGTCCATCAAGTCACCTTGTGCTTGTACACGCTGACTCTAATCACCAAATCATCGAATTCACAGAAGTCTGAGAAGAGTTCTCCTATCTAATTCATTTTGAGGGGCGAGAGCCTGTCGACCCATGATTTGTTCTAATGTTTTGTCCGAACTCAGTTTTGCATTCATATCGCCCATGAGGATTTTGATGTCACCATTGGGGATGTTGTCCATTACTGTTTGTAGTTGTCTGTAAAAATCATCCTTCTTGTCTTGAGTGATTGTAACTTTCCTACCATTTGAGTTGTATTTTGCTGGTATTGTCCTGGATGAAATTGGTTCCCGCTGCATAAGAGCTTTGGCTGCTGTCGGTGACATCAAGATAGCCACTCCTTTAGTGTTTTCATGGTTGTCGTCTGGATGACCGGAGTAGATTACTGACTCTCCATTTAACAATTTGGATAGTCCACATACATTCCATCTACTCTCACAGATTCCTAGCACTTCTATACCATATCTTCTCATTTCTTTTTAAATCCAACCAGGTATTCCAGCTTCGAACATTGTATGGACATTTCACTTCCTCATTCTTATTCTTGCTTTCATCGAGAGAAGATACATCGGCTGACTGGCTTCCTGAAGGCTTTCATCAGCCCACGTTGTTTCGTCTCTCCGATACCAGTGAAGAACGAGTTTATTTTTATAGATTTTTGTTGTGCTTTGAAGTTTCTGTACAGACTGGATTGATTTTCCGGCGTGCGGTCGCTGGCCACACGCCCCACCCTCTTTTTTTCCCGGGATTGGGACTGGTTAGTAAACCAGTGAACTTGTAAACTAGGTAAGGTTGAAATACAACTAGTAGGTTTAAACAATTGGTGAGAGTATGACAATTACAAAAAATCACCATACTAAAGAATTCAATTTAGACTGAAATTCAAGTATTGGTTTGTAGGGATTTGATTGATTGGTTACAGGATTTCATCATGAGCTGACATTAATTGGAGAACCATTGGAAAACCTGGGAGTACTGGACAACTGTTTAGTTCCTAGTTTGGGACTCTTCATCAGTGCGCACCCACCGCCAGGGTTCGAACCCAGGACCTTCTAGTTACAAGGCAAGCCAGCTCGTAGACCATTAAGCCACTCATTGGGACCCGATCCAATGGCCCATGAATTCTAACTTCTGCCAATTCACGATATAGCGCGACCGCTAGCCAATGTCTTCGGCGAGTATTTTTCCTCACACCCCACCTGCTGTATCCTACTGGTCACGACTTCCCACTAGAACTCAGGTAACCACCTACCTGAATAAGACCAGTCACTAGTGAGCATCTCATTGACATTCAAGTATTGGTTTGTAGGGATTTGATTGATTGTATTTCTTCAATGAAGAGAACAAAATCCTTCGCCTTATGAGCTGCATAGAATTTTAGACATGTATTTTATCGAAACTTGGGATTCCTTAGTGATATATAATAATTAAATTAATAACAAGAGGATATTAGCTAATAGATTAAATTGTCAAAGGATATTCTAAGTTTGCTGAAGTCACAGGCTTACTGGAAAAACACGTATTACAGTAAATTCTTCTGGATAGTATCACTTGCACGTCATCCTGTAGATATAATTCCATATGGTAGCTATCATCACTTAACAGTTTGGGTGACTGACTGATAAACTTGATCATATTGCTGAGTATTTCCCAACATAATCAATTTATGATGTAGTGTTACTCATCCTCAGATATTACTAATATTTCTGTTATAAGCTTCAATTTGGCTAAATATTTTCAGAGAGAAACTGTTATCATTCTGTATATCTGAGTTGAAAATTTCTGAATATTCAAGTATTCTGTTATTGATAAATTCTATCATTTGGATGACCAAAGACTGGAAATTTCATTGAAGTTGTAGATAAAATCAAAAATACATGGTATTCTAGAGTTGGTCCACAAGCGAAACATCGATTTTTTCTGATACTCTTGATCTCTAACAGCCATCCTGAGAACCTTTTATTTTTAGTCATTGTATTGGTGTGTATTCTTATCGATTGTTTCGTTGGCCTCATATATGTAATTTTGAATGTTTGACAGATCTCACCAAAGCCAGCATGTTGAGCGATTGCTAATTTATCTTACTTAATCAGAAATTACTGAAACAAGTGAAAATATCTTTCGAGCTGCATGATACAGGGAAGGTCTTATAAACATTGACAATAAGTCTCATGTTAGATCATGAGCTGATATCAATTGGCGGACCATTGGAAACTATAGAGTACTGGACAACTGTTGAGTCTTAGTTCGCGACTCTTTAGCAGTATGCATCCAGGTGCTCACAGGGGACCTTCAAAGGTGATTCCCGAAATCGGAAGAAACAACTGTTCAGTACTGCCTGGTTTTCGATGATTCTTTAACTTATAACAGCTTGTGATCTTACATGAAAGCCATCTAATCCATACGAAATAGCACTTGAACCTTTGATTGGTCGATAGGTAGTAACTAGTATCATGTGTCTAGTCCTTTTCTCGCTGCAGACTGAATTCTATCAGTCAAGTTTGTAATGTGGCCACTATGCTAGGTGGCTCGCCTTCACAGTGCACTGTGAATTGTTGATATTAGATGGTTGAAGGTAATCAACAGGAGGCCTCACACCTAGGTTTCGTGCTTCTTAGCACTCACCAGTCAGCAAGGCCTTTCTGCAATCGTCAAGCAACTCATGTATCTTCTAGCATTCGAACCCGTATCACCCAGTACTACAGTCACAGATGTTACCACTGAGCTATTCCGGCTCCCTGATTGCTCCACCATCTATATCAGTAATTCAGAGTGCAACGTGATGTCGAGCCACGTCGTATGGTGGCCACATTGCAAACTTGACTGGAAGAACTCAGTCTGCACCAAACAAATGTCTAGATGCATGATACTGGTTACTAACTAGTGTTTGATCAAAGTATCCAATACAGTCCTACAGGAGATCAGTAGTGAACCCGAATAGCTCAGTGGTAACATCTCTGAGTGCAACACTGGGTGACGTGGGTTCGAATCTCAGAGGGGATATAAGTTCCTTGAAGACTGCAGATGCGCCTTACTGACGAGTGTCATCTAGCACGAAACCTAGGTCGAAGGCTTCCTGTAGATTGCCTCCGACCCTCTAATAGCACTTGAAAATTGACAATGAAGCCTGAAAAATATCTCCTCTGAAAACTTACAATGATATCCAGAGAGAGTAAGAAAAACCCATTGATCAATGGTATCAGAGTTTTTAGATCATGACCTACAATGTTTCTGAAGTCCTCTGACTTAATATTTGCAGCAATGATTTATTACTGAGTCATGAATTAAGCGTCTCGATTTCCCTGATTTGCCTGATTAAGATTTTAGCGGGACTATCTTGTGGATCATTCTAGCCCCACAGTCTTGTAGAACTATTATTTAGTTATTACAACTAAAATTGATGAAATATAGTGGAGAAATTCATTACATTCATTAGTCAGCTTATCTGCTAAACGTGAACCACACAGGCTGTTTATGAATACGTTATCCTTCAGTGCCTGTCATGTCTGAAGACTGAATGGTACCCTAATTTTTATCTGCTTTCAGAAGAATTTTACATCCAACTTACATCTGTGTCTTTAATTCAGGAATTTCCCAGTTTTTTAACAAGGTACATATGGTCTCATTTTACTTAGCAGTTATCCTACCCTATGTTATTCTCGCGTTTCTGTTAGTAGATTAGGTTAAATGTGAAGGCCTGTTCCTATTTGCAGTCACTGAGATTAGTCAATGCTCTGAAAAGTATAATGGTCAAATTAACAGGGTGTTATTTAGCTATCAAATGCCATTTTTTCCCTTCACGTTCCCCAGTGGAACATAGGGCTTCAAGCTAGTGGCCTGAAGTTTCTGTAGCAGTGTTTATTTTACAGGATGAGGTTGCTAGCCTCATGCCCAACCTTCCTCTTCACCAGCATTATTTCTGGCTTAGCGAGGTAAAGGAGTCCGTCGGCCGGGGATCGAACCCCGGACCAAATGCATGGTCGGCGAGCATCCTAACCGCTATGCCACCGAACGACAGTAAGTCTCATAAGCTGGAATAATAGTGATACCTTTCAGTCACTCAGTGATTTTTATTGGTGAAATGGAAGAATTAGCAGACAGTATAGGTAACGATTTGATGGTGAGATCTTTTAGTGCTGATAATCTCTATGACTATTCATTATACAAAAGACAAGAGAATCATTTTCCTTGGTAGGCAGTGCATTACATGTCTAAATTTGAAGTAAAAATTATTGATTGGTTGAGGGCATTGTGGTAACTGCGATAGTCGGCCAAACACTCAAGTAAACCATAATATTTGACTGATGGAAAAAAATGTAATTACATGCATAAACCTAGAAAGGTTTTCTTAAAAACTGAAGAAACTAATTAATTTAATTTTTGGTACTTCCATTGTATTTATTATGAAAACCATGGCAGTCTGTGTTTGAAGATGAGAGGTGGGTAGTAAGTAATTTAGAAATAAAACCACGATTGATATCAGTTAGAGAATCATTGAAAACTAGGGAGTACTGGACATCTGTTTCGTCCTAGTTCTGGACTCTTCAATAGTATTCGTCCATGACCCATCTTCAGAGATCGAACCCAGGACGTTCAGGTTGTGAGGCGAGGTTTTTGACCATTCATCCACTCAGGCGGAATCTAATGGCTCATAAATTCTAACTTCTATCAATTCTCGATTTATAGTACTACAGCCAGCTAATGCCATCTGTGAGTATTTATCCTCGCACCACTTCTCACTAGAATCTCAAGAAATTTATCCAGTAGTCAGTACCTAGAGAGCATTATATTTTCTATTCCTGATTGGTATCAATAAACATAATTGTATTAAGTAAATTGCACTACACTGATTATATCCACGTGCCTGCAACCTGGCTTAAGTTTTTCACCACCTAGTGAGATTGAGTAGTAATAATAATAACTAGATTAAATGAAATTATCATTCCTTTTCTGAGTTCAGTGAATAATATAAAAGTGCTTCAAAGGTTATCAATGCATTTTAAGACATAAACGATTTCAGCGGGTATCTGAGTATTTTATTATCCTATAGGAACAGAGACTTATCCAGATCCATGCCTAATTAGGTATATATAAACGCACCTCTGACAAGAAGTTTTATGTAAAATAATAATACTCGATAAACAATTACAAAGAAGCAAAAATGAGGATCATTCAGCTGGTCACTGTTTTGACAGTCTATTGCTTAGTAATTGCAATTGACTGTAAATTTATTTGTAAACTGGAGCCTATGAAAAAAATTGTAAGTCTACATTGCCGCTAAACATGTTTTGTTTTCTGTCTTGTGTACATACATACTAATTTTTTTTGTTTTTCTAACTAACAGGTACATGGAGGTTTTTCTCAAGGTGTACAAACACGTCAAATGGGTAGTCAGAGGCTACAGATTGTACCATTATTCGCACCAACTTTTCATCGTGCTCCAAAGGTTCAATTTTTAAAGGTAAGTAGTACAGTTGTTTATCTTTCATGCTCCATTATTGTGTGATGGCATCATTATCGGTATTGCCGATATTTCACTAGACGAAGTGGATTACATAATGTCACATATTTTTTAATTACTGATGTGAATTTTATTTAGAGGTATTTGTAGTAAATAAATCTTATCTCTATAAGCTGGTTGCTAATTAGTAGACAGTACCATCATACTTAAGCGTCGGTGGCATAGCGATTAGGACGCTCGCCGACCATGCACATGGTCCGGGGTTCGATCCCCGGCCACCGACGCACTCCTTTACCTCGCTAAGCCAGAAATAAAAGCTGGTAAAGAGGAAAGGTTGGGCATGAGGCTAGCAACCCCATCCTGTAAAAATAAACACTGCTACAGAAACTTCAAGCCTCTAGCTTGAAGCCCTATGTTCCACTGGGAACGTGAAGGAATAAAAAAAACCATCATACTGAATACTGGCTGAAATCTGTTGATTGTGTAATGACACGAGAGAGCAAACTATAGTTTCCTCTTGTCAGAAGCGAAACACGTTTAAATTTCAGAAAAAAAAACTATTTCTGACACTGCTTGATAGTTTTTCCCAACAGGGATGATATCTAAATCTGTGGCATTCTGATGATTTAGTTATAACAACCAACATTTGCAATTTTCAAGGGTTGGTTGTAGGAAATTAACAGATTTTTATAGATTTTTATTTACATTATTATTCGTTATTGTTAGCAGAGAAGCAATGTCTTCTGATTGGTTGTTTTCCTGCTGAAGGTTATTCTGTCATCTCTTTGTTGCCGTTTCTTAGACAGTCCGGTGATATATCTGCGAATCGCATCCGCTCACGCTAAGTCTGCTGTGATTGGTTGTTGAGTTCCTCAAGGTTAGGCTTTGTTATTGTTTTTTCTCCTGACTACAATTCGCGACGTAAACACTGACGTAAATTGTTGCTTACAATTTTGTCTTGCAGACAGCTCTCACCACAATTCTTCTTATTGAAGCTGTTGCAAACCTAAGTATTCATCACTCTTCAATACTTTCCCATCTACAATAAGAAACTTATGTTTGTACTTGAAAAATATCAAAAACACAATGGAGATCTGGTTGAAATCCACTGTGCACTATTCATTAACTAGTTAGTTAACTAACTCAATCCATTTTTCGATGGCGAGCTACCTAGAATGGTGGTCACATTGCAAACCTGACTGATAGAATTCAGTCTGCACCAAAGAAAGGACTAGACACATCACACTAGTTACTAGTGTCCAATCGAAAAATATCCACTACAGTCCTACAGGAGGTCAATCGCCAGTGAGCCCGAATAGCTTAGTGGTAACGTCTCTGACTGCAGCACTGGGTGACGCGGGTTCGAATCTCAGAAGGAACATGAATTCCTTCAAGGTTGCAGATACGCCTTACTGATGAGTGCCAACTAGCACGAAACCTAGGTCCAAGGCTTCCTGCCGATTGCCTCCAACCATCTAATATCATTAACTCAATCCATATCAAGCAATCTTTTCATGCCAAAAATACATTTAAAACAATTTTAAACATTGAATTATTTTTCTTCTGTTTAAAAATTTTTTTTCAGACACAAATAGTTGATAAAGCATTAGAATTCTGGCATCAAGCTCTCAGTGTTAAACGACCGTCTAACAAAAAGATACTCGTAAGAAGGTAAGTTCTCATAGATATTCTATGGTGTTGTGAAAATTGTGAATATTGTTATACAATCCTATTGCCTTTCTGATGTACCAGAGTAAATTAATTGATAACATATGACCAAATTAGCCAGTATGATAATATATAATATATTCCTTAGGAGACTCAATTATCGTGGGCCTAAACCCACACAATGGATCATGGATAAGCTCTAATGTAGAGATCCATTGAGAAACAAAACAATTGATCGGTGTTTCTCGGTTCTACAAATCTAGTCTCAATTACCGCAAGTGTTACTGTATTATTATTATTTCCTTTAATTCCTAGAGGAATATAGGGCTTCAGCCGTGCGTCTCCATTGCGTTCGGTTCTCTGCTAGAGTTTTCACCTGGCTCCAAGTCTGCCCACACGTTTTCATCTCATCTTCACATGACCTCCTCCAAGTCACCCTTGGACGACCAACTCGCCGCTTTCCTTTCGGGTTCCACTCGAGCAATGGCTTGTCTAGTGATGTCACTTGATGGTTTCCTCAGAGTATGACCAGCCAATCCATCTCCATTTCTTCCTGCCTATTTGTTTCACAATCGGTTCCTGCTGTGTTGGTTTGCTCACTGCCAGAGATACCTATTGCTGATCTTTTCTGGCCGGCCATCTGATCTTGAGCTAAGTATTGAGCGAAGACAACTGTTAATGAAAGCCTGTAGTTTGTTTGAGATGCTTTTTATGACGCGCTGGCCAAGTCTCTGATCCGTATAGTAGCAGTGGCTGACTTCACATTGGATTTGAAAATCCGGACCTTATTTTTTCTTGCTGAGTGCTGTTGACCTCCAAACAGACTTGAGAGAAGACTTGTGTTTGTATACGCTGCCACCAATCACTAGTTCATTGAAGGTGCAGAAGTCGGCGAAGAGTTCTCCGTTTTCATTCATTTCTCCGAGAGTTTTTATACCCATGATGAGTTCCCTACCTGTGTTGTCTGATCCCAGTTTGGCGTTCATGTCTCCCATTAGTATTTCAATGTCACCAACTGGAGTATTGTCCATTGTTGCCTGTAGTTGTCTGTAAAACTCAAGTGTTGGTTTGTAGACATTGCATTCGTTTCAAGGTTGGTTTCAATGTAAGCCCGCATCAGTAAGAGAATCACGGAGCACTAAACAGATATTTCATGCCAGTTAGGAACTCTTAATTGGTGGGCCCCCATGATTCCACTGAGAATCTAACAGATGTCAGTTCTGTTAGTTATTCATGTGCGAAATATCATCACCACAGTATATATAACTACAAAAAAGAACTTCCAATGGACAACATATTTTGTTATTTACACGCCTGTAAACGTGTTGAAGAATGACTGTAGAGCTTTTCACAATAATTCCAAGGAGTGGGCGAATTACACGAGTGAAATAAAATTAAGTGACCTAAAGAAGGATAAGAGAAGAACTTCCAAATAATGTGTGATTGACTAACAAGACAACTGTTTGGAAACCCACGGCAAAATTAAGTTGAAAGAACTTCTTTTGAAAACACAACCTTCATATGAATCTTTTGGTTGTTCTTTAAGTAAACGGCGAAGGAAAATTTTCTTTTCGACAATTCATTTTTAAAACCTGTACATTTGTATTTATGTTATTTCAATAATTTAATAATTCCCATTGTAATATTAGGAAAATAACACAATAAGAACATAAATCAGTCAGTGAAACGTTGTTTGCTGCAAAATTAAAAATGGCGTTCACCAGCAGCCATAAATTGTTCTTCGTCTCTGTGAAATATAAGCTCCCTCGTCTGACCGCCTCCGTGTGAATCTATCAGTTCACCTGCTCTTGTGGAGCAAGGCACATTGATCGTAAACAGAGAACGCTTTCCACAGGGATACAAGAACATATTCCAGCATGGTTTTACAAGGGAGAAAGGAAGGGTGTGTGAAGCTCTATTCTAGAACACTTGATCGACTGCTGTCACTCTACCAACCCTGACCATGACTTTAAGATCATCCATAGAATCTAGGCTAACTTGATGCCTTTTGGTTACAGGATTTCATCATGAGCTGACATTGGTTAGAGAACCATTGGAAAACCAACAGGGAGTACTGGACAGCTGTTTCGCAGCCCTGTTTGGGACTCTTCAGCAGTACGCACCCACCGCCAGGGTTCGAACCCAGGACCTTCTGGTTACAAGGCGAGCTCGTAGACCTTTAAGCCACTGAGACGCGATCCAATGGCCAACCCATGAATTCTAACTTCCGCTATTTCGTGAATTGGCAGAAGTTAGAATTCATCTGATTGAATATCTTATATATATATATATATATATATCGTATAAGTTTATCAGAGAATAAGCAAGAAGCTGTTTGGTCGATGGTAGCTAGCAGTTTGACCCAGGACGTCCGTTTCGTCTTATGATGGACTCCTCACCTAGAAATACCTGCATCCCCACTTAGTGATGGCACAACTGTTAAAACCCATACTCAACACCCATAGTTTCAAATGCCAGAGCATTATCCATTAGATGGCTAGATCTCGACATCTATCTCTTATACAGCTGGTACTAATTGTAATTAGTTTAAATTTTTATTTTCACTTTTCCGCCAAGTGATTTGATGGAACTAGAATGTTCAATCTAGCTTGACATATTGTCTCCTTGTATGGACGTTTGAACAGAAAAAGTCTTAAGCTTCAGGGGGAATTAGTAATTATTCCTTACATACTATGACATTTTATGCATGTTTTCTTTACTACCAGGGATTGTGTGAATGACAGACTTCGTTTCTATCCTCAAAATAACGGAACATTTGAAACAATTTGCGATATAAATTGTATGCCATCTGCTAAGTGTCATACAGTCGAAATACCTCAACAGTATTTACAAGTAAGCCATTCACTTATTATTATTATCTTATTATTATCATCTATCCTAAAATAATATGGCATTTTATAATTTCTCATTTCATCATTTCAAAGCTAATTTCATGTAGTGAGAATGATTTGAAGTTTAATCGAATTTAGATTATGGGGTTTTATAGGTTTTTGAATTAATTTCAACATTAAGGTTCGTTAAGAACCAGCATCATTTACAAAATTATTCAAAACTAGGAAGCAATGGACAGCTGTTTCGTCCTAGTTTGAATTCAGGTCGAATTGGTTTCAATCGTCAGTCGACTGGTCTCGTAACCAGAAGGTCTAGGGTTCGATCCTTGGTGACGTTGTGGGTGTACATTAACGAAGAGTCCCAAAATAGACCAGGACAGCTGTTCAGTACTTCCTGATTTTCAATAATTCTCCAGCTTATGTTGATTCGTGACAAAATCTACACTGAAATTTAATCTAGTGGACACATTGCACATGTGTGTACGTCAATGTTTAAAGCTGTACAGCCAAGTGCATTGGTCAGACTGAATCAACTAAGCAAGAACAACAATTGTACCAGGATAATATGAGCTCATCTTTTATTATTTCGAGGATTCTTCTCAACTGGTTACAACCTGAACGATAAAAAATATGAATTACATTAAAGATTTGAATATACTTTTCCACGATCACAAGGAGTAATTGGTAGGAAGTAAAAGTAACATTAGTCCGGAATGATTTAACTAATTAAGAGTTACAAGCACTGACTATTTATAGAATAATTCAAATGAACTGTGATCAATATTTGACAGTTTATAAATATTCATAGAATAATTAGACAATTAGGCTTGGAAACAAAAACAAGCTGTTGTATATTTTTTTGTCACCAGGGCAGTGCAAGATTCACCACTGTCTCTTTCTGCGTACATAGATTTGGTTTAAGTCGTCTGATAGCAATTGCTTCAGCAAAGCGTAGCAAGCTAGGTTTCTTTTGCTTGTTGATTATTTTGAATGACTTCAAGTTGTCTACATTATGACCAGTGTCTAACAGATGACGCGCAATTGCACTGTTTAATACTTGTGGACCTTTCAGTCTCAGGTTCTTTGGTATGTTCTTGCTTTGTTCAAGTTTATTAATGGGAAGAATTGCATGAAGTTTTTGAATCAACTAATTTGTGCAGGTGTTGTCCAGCTTTTAAACGAGGTCATTTGTGACTTGAACACCGTTAAATTCATCACAGACTAGTACACATTAGAATCTCATGAGATTCTCCAAGACAAATCATTTTGGACTGAACTGAAGTTACTATTTGAGCTAAGTGTACAAATAAAATTTGACGCTTTAAGGATTTGAAACCACAGTGTTTACAGATGAAAAAAGCTATTACTTTAGCTAACATATTTAATAGCAAAGATAAAAAATATTACGGTCATTGAGTGAGAGCTAAATAAATAATTTACACCTTTTTCGAATAGTTCTCATCATCATATCGACATTGATAATAGAATTACTGTCAAGGAACTTAGCCCTAAGTTCCTATTGTAATGAAGACGTTTTCGTTTTGAACCGATAAATACCATGTATGTGTCTCAACTTTAAATCCAAAACACCAGTATTCCTTGAACGAAATTATATTGTTTGGCAATTAAAGCGAGGCAAAATACAAAATCTACAAACAAATGTTAAGTACAAATGAAGTTATAAAGTACTTTTATTCGTATTTGTTCAAGTCTTCATTCAACTTGCAAGCGATCGTACCATCCGCGCCTTCGAGTTGCCCACCAATAGCTGCCAGTTCCAATAAACAAACGTTCAATGTTCACGTCCATTGACAATTACTGAGAACTCAACAAGCTCAGCTAAGTAGTTTCTCCCTTTCTTGTTCTCCATATCTACTTATCTGTGCTCATCCACATCTGTCTATGAGATAGATTCTCATGCCTTCATATAGCTATTCGACAACTTAGTTGCCATCCATTCACTTACATTTCATATTTTTCAAAATTCAGTGCGATAGTCTTATAAATATCTTATCAAATAGATAACTACATTCAAATCAGTTAGCTTGACGTTGTGGACTTGTTGTATTTTGAAGAATTCTATTCAGAAGACATCATATTTGATCGGGAAACTGAAAACCAGGCGGTTAATTTTTAAAAATTCAAATCATAACTTTGTCCTGTGTGTACTGGTTATTGATAACTGTTAATAATGATTTTGTTTTTAAAAATTGTATTCCAAAGGCTTGTAGAACACCTCAAGGCACCACAGGTTCTGATGGATCAGGTATCCCAGGTCATGCCTATTTAATGGTGATTGACGCTAGCCCTGCTGGCCCATGTAGTGATGGATGGTTGTTGGCCTATGCAAATGCATGTCAGTTGGAGCAAGGCACTGATAGGTAAGATAAATGAAACACCAGCGTAATGTTATCACTTAAAAAAAATGGTGTTTTATGCTTATTTAGTCTGTGAGAACAGGGATATCCTGGACCGACGTGAAGAACCTAGAAGACCTGGATTTCGCGCGTGGATGATTTATGTTTGATGTCACACAAAATCGAAGACTTACAAGCGAAAACCGACAAACTGGTCGAAGAAGCAGCCGGAGAAGACAGGACTCCAGGTGAACATAGACAAGACGGAGGTTATGAAAATAACCAACCACAACAACAACAACAACAGCAACATCCAGCGCCAATCACCATCAACGGGAGGGATTTGAAAGAGGTTACTTCATTCACTTATCTAGGGAGCATTGTCTCAAATACAGCAGGAACGGACGAGGATGTCAAATCGAGAATCGGGAAGGTGAGAAACACATTCATCAACCTGAAACCAATCTGGAAATCTTCGTCACTCAGCCTGCATCAACAACAAAGTGATTCGGATTTTCAATACAAACGTCAAGTCAGTTCTTCTATACGGATGGATCAGAAACTTGGCGGGTCACAAAGAATATTTCCAACAGCCTGTTGCAGGTAGACCTTTATCAACAACTGTCTTCGCTGGCTCTATACTGAAGATCAGATGGCCGGAAAGAACAAGAACCAACAAGAAACTATGGGAAGAAACAAAACAAGAACCAATCGCCCAACAAATATGCAGGAGAAAGTGGAGATGGATTGGACACTCGCTGAGGAGGCCGCTGGGTGACATCGCGCGTCAGGCCAACGCTCGAGTGGAACCCGAAAGGGAAGCGGCGAGTGGTTTGTCCAAGGGTGACATGGAGGAGATCGTGTGAAGAGGAGTTGAATCAGTATGGACTAACATGGATGCAGGTGAAAAGTACAGCAGAAGACAGAAGCAAGTGGAGACGTGTAGTTGAAGCCCTATGTTCCACTAGGAACCCAAGGGAACAATAATAATAATAAGTCTGTGAGATTCACAAGTGGTTCACACAGCTGAATTCATTTCGGAGAACAATGGTAGCAAAACTGACATTCAGTAATGCCAGTTTGTACAGGGTATTCGTGTTCTGCTTGTTTTTTTCTTCTCAATTTCATATTTTCTATGCTGCTACACAATTTTTGCCATTTCTCTTGTTTGTTACATGAACCAGCACTCCTCCTCTGTTTGGGAGTTTTACAGATGTTACACAATATACTACTTGCAAGTTCTCATAAGTAGTACACGCCACAAATTAGTTTGTGTCTATTCACTATATGTAATAATGTCTCTCGATTTATTGTAAAATGATAATAACTAACAACAGCACTTGCTCTGAGATTCATTTCTCATGCAAGTGAAAAAATGAATTATTGTTTACACTTGTAAAGGAGATTAAAGCAGTCTCAAGCAAATGTTGACATGAATAAGAGGACCATTGGAAATTTCTCAATTGTATTTAAGATACACGAATGATAGCGTTTACAAGTACTTTAAAATGAGAAATAACACCACTACATAAATTACTTATACTTAACGTTGTATAATCTAAGTATTTCTTATCACATTTACATAAATCAAACTGCTTCAGCTTAAGAATAGGAAAAAAAACATAATCACAATATCATTTACTTTCAAGAGTTGATTTATAAAGATTTAATTCGTTTTTGCAGTTAGAGCACGGATTGATATCAGTGAGGGAACCATTGAAGACCAGCAGGAGGTAATGGATAGCTGTTTCGTCCTAGTTTGAGACTCATCAGCCAGTGAGGTGGATCCATTTGGAAGTGAGGATGGATATTCCACCGGTGACATTGGTTGGTGGTCGCCCTAAAAATCACGAATTGGTAAAAGCAAGAATTCATGGGCCATTTAGCTGGGTCTTAGTGGCTGAATGGTCTAAAAGGTTGCCTTGTAACTGGAAGGTCCTGGGTTCGGACCTTAGTGGTGGGTGTGTACTACCGATGAACCCCAAATTGGGATGAAACAGCTGTCCAGTGTTCCCTAACTGATATCAGTCTTTGGTGTAACTCGAAAAAAATATCATTTACGTCGGAAATGTCATTCAAGAAGTAGGAATTAAAGAAATTTTCGTCACTGAATGGTTAAAACTCTGAATGTGACTCCTGTACTTCCATGATACATATGGATAAAACAAATATCACATGTCTAGTCCTTACAGTTGCTAACCTCTCGGACTGCAGCAATGAGTAACATGGGTTCTAATCTCCAAGACGACGTTCATTTTCTTGGTGGTTGCCGATACGCCTTACTGGCAGCGAGTGCTAATAAGTAGGAAACCTAGGTTCAGCGTATCCTGTCCATTATCTCTAACCGAAATCTCTGATGATGGCTTAGAAAGCATAATTGATGTTCACAGCATAGTACGTAATTCATGATGGGAAATAGTCACATATATGACATCTAGTTCAGTACTTACTACTGTACTGCATAGTTAGAGGTTATATAATGTCATAACTACAATAACTCAATTATTTGATATTTTCTTTTAAATAATTTATTGAAATTTAAAAAGAAAGCAAATATTTCATTTAACATATTTTTTTAAAAAGACCAATTACGGGTTACATCAACTTTTGCCCGAATCGTTTGGATGAAAATTATCCAATGAAGACAATATTATTATCAACAGCAATACATGAAATGGGACATGCTTTAGTAAGTCACCTTTTATATGATTTGCTTCAGTCAGTATTTTTCTAGACGGATTATTCTTGAATTTATTGGCTGGAAGTAATGGACAGATGTGTGATGGTAGAATGTTTGCTGATCATGTGAGAGGTCTGGGTTCGACTCCCAGCCGACGCACTCCTAAACCTCAACTAGTTTACTAGGCACAGCGGTTAAGACGCTCACCGACCATGCACATGGTCCGGGGTTCGATCTCCGGCCGACGCGCACCTGATATCAATGGTCGGCCTGCTAAATTTGGGCTACCGATATCACATGCTGAAAATCCCATACTTGTATCCAAAATACTGTGTGGAGTCAAGCTATAATAAAAAGAAATAGTAAGCCTGGAAAACAGGAAAGGTTTGGAATGGGTTTAGAAACCCTACCCGGCAAAAAACAACGCCACTGCTGCTGAAATTTTAAAGCTTGAAGCCCTTTGTTTCAGTCAGAACTCAAAGGAATTTTAAAGAATAAGACAAGTGGACAAGTAGAGAAAAGAGAAATATTGAATTTCTCATCATTTTGTTATTAAGACTGCAGAAACTCATCACTATTTATTATTTACTCCATTTGTGTTCCCAGTAGAACATAAAACTTCACGTTTCGAGTTTTGAAGTTTCAGTAGCAGTGATGTTATTCTTTCTTTTTCGGGGTGGGATTGCTAGCCTCATGTCCAGCATTTGCTGTTCGCCAAGCTTACTACAGACTAAGCAAGGTTCCGGAGTGCGTCGGCCGGGAATCGAACCCCGGACTACGTACGTGGTTGGTGAGTGTACTACTACTGAATCGCCGATGCGCAAGCTCTCCTTATTAAATGCAGTTAAGAGTTTCATGGAGAAGTAATAAGTTTTGTAATAATTACGTCTACACGTCAACTGGTGAAACAGAAAAGCAGCTGTTCATCATTCTTTGTTTATAATGACCTTTTAGCTGGCTCTATTAGACTCATTCGGTTAATGACACATAATCTACCTATTTATTAAGAAGTATCAGTCGAAATTCGTCTATCAAGTGTGAAATTTAAGCCACTAAGAAGAATTTCATGGGAGTGTTGGACATTCAGACATATCGGTTGCCGCCTAATAATTGAAATCTGATTGTCTTATCGCCTTTTATTTTTATAAGCAGATACATGATGAAGAGCTCTAAACTGCAATGAAATCCAATTCGGAATTCACTGCCATGATTTTTCCTTGGAGCCATTATCATTTTAGCTTGGATATCAAAGAATAGGTTTACACTACTTCATTGATTCTACTCCACTCTGTGTCTGCGAAACCTAGCTTCTACCGACTAATAATGTCAGAGTATTATGTTTGGGAATCGTTATTTGCGTCGGATGGTTGCTTCAAGTAAAGACATGATGTAAATGAACATGAAGTCATTTGTCGTTTCTTCAAGTAAGCTGAAGTTCTTACCCCAATAAGTGCCATCACCTCGGAACAGTGCCTTAAGTATATTTGAACTCATCAAGTGTAGGGTAGAGATTAAGTCAGGTTTCTATAATTTCTCGAATTCGATTAGATTTATAGTGCAACACGATGAACAATATAAATGCATAAATTACACCGTTAAAACAATAAATGTTAGTTTATGTCATCCTATTGATGTCAATAAATCTCTTTTTGTTATCTCTTCCTAATTCAAGGGATTCAACCGTAATCTCTATGCATTTTATCGTGATGAAAGCGGTAGACCACGAACACCACGTCATCCTAATACAGGAATGCCCAACACACCACAAGGTGAATTTGGAATATATGCGGCTAGGTAAGTTGCAAAGCTTGAATACTGTTTAAGCATTGATCATTTGTTAAAATATTTAACTGAATTTGCGGGGATTTAGTTAGTTTAAAGACAGGTTTCTTTCATGAGACAACTTCAGATAAAGGGGAACTAAGGTAAACACAGCTGTTTCTTTGTTCTGGTCTAGAAGTTTTCAGTAGTACGAAATCCTAATTATGCTAGGAGTTAGGTCCAGAATGATGGATGATAGAAGAATCAGACTGCCACAAATTGTTTGTTACTAAACCAGGAGGATGTTCACTTCAGATGTTTACGCACGTGAATTAAGTGATTCAATAGGAATCCAGTTAACCCTAGGAATTCGAGAATCAATTGATGTTGAAGTAGTTTGCTGTGAAGTTTCAACAAGAAATACTTTGAGTTACTATTGCTACTTCTTCAGGTGATTGCAGTTACTGATAATATATATCTTGAATGAGAGAAAGAATGAATTATTTGGGAGTATATATGACAATAAAAATGCTAATGTATATATATATATCTACTATGTTTCAGTCAGGAAGTTGTAATGGAGGTCCCACGTATTTGGAAGTCAGCTAGAACAACAGTCAGGCGCAATGTAGCAGTGATGGTACTTCCAAATGTCTTAGTAAGTTGTTTACCATACTCGATATACATTTTTTCTGTCACTATAAGTTACCGTTATATAGCAAAAGTATTGTGTTTCATTACCTAAAGTGGTTACTGAAATTTCACTGTTAATGTTTGAAGTCTGTTTAAAGGACAAATTTTTGTCTACATGAATGGGTTAATCACTGAGATCAACTTATTCGTTTATTCCCTTGGCTATATTTAGTTTAACTTGATAAGTCTCAAGTAAAGCAATATGCGTACTTGCTAATAACCATGTAAATTTCATTGTACTTGGTATAAATTGTCTAGTTACTCAAACCATTGGGACCTGAGACTCGACTTTATTACGTGACTCATTAAATGACAATGAAGTATTTTAGGGAAGATTAGTATTTTAGATGAAAGTGTTTTCATCAGTCTGTTCCATAACAAATTGACTCTGAAACTACTTTAGATTTTTTTCCATCACTAGTGAGCATCTTATCTTATGAAGCGTTTTTTGACCACTGTTATGATCCAGATCTTTTTAGGTAATGAAAATATTTGATGTTAGGCAAAATAAGCTTCTATTTAACTAAGGTTTCGTCCTTGTTAGTGCTCAATGGGATGGTATATTTGTCAATTTCCCTGTAAGACATTAAATTGCGACATTCAACTTCACGCAGACAGACCACTTTCATAGTTAAAATAAAAATTTGTTCTATTGGTTGAATAAAATGCAGTGACTGAGAAGCCTGATAAGATGTCAAAACTACCAGCAATAACAACAACAACAACAACCACCAGTCGCCGTCATCAGGAGAAATTTAAAGGGGGTCACGTCTTTCACTTATCTAGGCAGCATCGTCTCAGCTATAGGCGGCACGGATGGAGATGTCAAAGCTACTCAAGACAGACCTTCACTAATCTGAAATCAGTCTAGAAATCTAATGCACTAAGCATAAAGGATGAGATTCGGATCTTCTATACTAATGTCAAGTCAGTTCATGCTTCTATATGGTTCAGAAACTTAGCGCGCGTGTGACTAAAAGCATTCCAGTAGGTTGAAGATATTTATCAACACCTCTATGCCAAAGACCTTCCAGCGAACCAATCAAGAACCTATTTCCCAACAAATAAGAAGAAGGAATTGGAGACTAACTGGATAAACAATGAAGGGCCCGTTGAGTGACACCATGCACCAGACCCTCGAGTGGGACCCGAATGGAAAACGACGGGTTGGGCGTCCGACGAGTGACATGGGTGAGAGTGCATGAGGAGTAGATAAAAGCTTTTAGGGAGAATATGAAGCCAACCAAAGATGATTACAAAGGACAAGATGAAATGAAGATATACTGTTGAAGCCCTAAGTTCCACTCGGAACCTAAGGGAATAATAACAATAATAATGCAATATTAACTGAAGATATTAATTCTTACAAAATCCATTTCAGTGACCAAATTCTTATCATATAAATTAAAAGGCATTTTTAATTTTGTAAATTTATCTCTAATTTTTTTCAGAAATTCGCTAGAAGTCATTTCAACTGTCCAAATTTAGACGGTGTTGATTTAGAAAATGAAGGTTCCAGTGCAACATATTTAACACATTTTGAGAAGAGAGTTGTTCATGTAGGTAGACTGGCAATAAACACTTTCTTTTTTTGTGTATACATTTTTAGATAGAGTTTATTTGTTCTATGGATTCAGCATTTATTTAGATAATGGCTTCATTTATTAAAGAACTAGTACTGGAGAGATTGTTATGTGTGTCACTTGTAACCATAAAAACACTAGAAAGAACTCTCAACTATGTGGTGCTGTCTCATCTGAGTGAATTTTGTAGTAAGATTGGAACTCGGTGAGAGTAGTCCACTCAGATAAGCTGCATTTTTGTTTGAACTGATTAACAAGAGATGGGGGATCATTGCACAGATCGATCTACCATGAACCAGAATTTAAAAGTCAGTACACTAGTACCAATGATTGGACACCCCAGAGGAAAAACAAACACATTATTCATTCTGTACACTCTAGAATTCTAAAAATATGATTTAGGGATACAGTAGACAAGGAACTAGAAAACCTGAGTGTAACAATCTTAAATAATGAAATATTAAGAAGTAAATCACTTCCAGTTAAATCACAGTGCTGAAAAAGACATTTATTATGAATTAGGCATACAAAGTTGATATAATTGACGAGTTACATAAAAAATTCACCTACCCATACACATAAGACTCACATTTCACCTTCACATGTATACAGATCAATTTCTGGGTCCAAATCCTTGTGTGCATGTAGGGGTACAAAGCTGAGATTTTCAATTTCGCCAAAGTTAGATTCCAGTGTTTTGGTTGTCAGGCAATGCATTTTCTTCGATAGCCGACAATTCTTATCTCATTATTAAATGAGGATGTACTTTCTTACTACTGAAGCACATCCGACTGGGATGAAACAGTTGCCAAGTGGCCTTAGGTCCTTACTGGTTGTATTGTCCACATTATTCCATAATGAGGTACAAATTAATAAGTTGCTTTAGTTTTTCAATAATTCATTTGTACACAGAGTATCTTACATTCATTGAATTGTTTGCGCATTCATCTGGAATTTTTTTTAGGATGAATTGATGGCAGGTAGTGCTGAATTACCCTCAGTTGTTTCAAGGCTTACATTGTCCGTTTTTCAAGATTCTGGGTAAGAAAACAAATTTATATAAAATCTGTTTATCTTGACTGGGATTACCTTACCTTTCAAATATGCTAGTGTTTTGTTTTGGAAAATTGTACAATTTGTAGACAGTGCATGGAAGATTGTTAATTTTTGTTCATACGGTTATTTGTTTTCAAGGCTACCAGCTTGATATAAAACCGGGAGAAATATTTTAATTGAAACGTGTCCTGAAAATACTCACTTTATATATATATATATATATATATCGAATTCACTTCATCTTAAAGCAGTATAGAAGGAGATGTCTGCACTGATGTCGACAGTCCTACTCGAAATTGTTTAAACTCTGAAAGTAACAGAATGAACATAAAGAAAAAGATTTAATTCAACTTAGATTTTCCTGTCGATTGATTGGACCAAAGTGCTCGGTCTCAGGTTGACATATCGGCTCCTTGTGCAGATGCTTCGATGATGTCTGGTCATGTTACCTGAAGACAGTTGGTTAATGGTGACTAGCAGTGGAATCCAGGATGCACATTTCGTCCTATTAGGGACTTGTCAACTGGATGTACCTGCACTCCGCAGTGAGTGATGATGTTCCCACTGCTAGTCACTATCCACCAATTAATTTCTAATTAAATGTCCAGACATCGTCGAAGCATCTGCACAAGAAGCCTACATGTCAACCTGAGATCGAGCACTTCGGTCCAATAAATCGACGGGAAAATCTAAAATTGAATTAAATAATTAATATGACCCTTTGCATATGACGTGGCTCTCGTGGCCCAGATGGTCTACTGGATAAAGCTTTGGCATTTGAAACTATGGGCAATGGGTTCAAGCATCGTTAGGAACACCATCACTCACTGGGGAATGCAGGCACATCCAGATGGAGAGTCCCAAATAGGACGAAATTCGCATCCTGTATTCCACTTCTAGTCACCATTAACCAATTGACTTCAAAAAGAATATAAGTTTAATGGTAAATTGAAATTCGGATACAGTCAGCTTGTTTATTTCACTAGTCAGTCTTTTGTAAGTGGAATTAAATGACGCTGAATGGTTGAAAACTTTGGTCCTTTGAAATGACGTCGGTTCGTGCTCGAAGTCTACATTGAAATAAATATTTTAAGTTATTGACTTTCCCTTTATGTGTTTTTTAACCATTGTCTGTTTTACAGAAGTTGACCATCAGATTGTATTCCTATGTCCACTTTTTCAAATAAATCAAACAATTGAAAGTTGTGGGGATATAGATCTGTGTTGAAATATTTCAACAGGAGAAAATTAACTGAAACACGTCGATGATCATAGTTACTTTATCTCCCAAATTAATTCCAGCTTTTGAATTAGATAGCTTCTCAGTAGCTTAATTAGATGTGACAATTTTGAAGACAACATGAAATAATGACTGTTCACGTCTTCAAGAGTTTTTTTATTCCTTTATGTTCCAATTGGAACGTAGGGCTTCAAGCTAGAGCCTCGAAGTTTCGGTAGCAGTGGTGTTTATTTTTACGGGATGGGGTTGCCGGCCTCACGCCCAACCTTCCCTCTTTACCGGTCTTATTACTGACTTAGTGAGGTAAAGGAATGCCTCAGTGGTCGGGGATCGTACCCCGGACCACATAAGGCGTGGTTGGCGAGCATTCTACCGCTGTGCCACCGATGCACATCAAGAGTGGTTTGACATTATCCAAATTGGAAATCTAATTTGTACTTTGAAGTATTAATCTAGGAATTAAACACCAGCAGATACTTTGTATTAATTTCTCATAGAACATTGAGTATTTTGCAAGAGAGTAAAGCAGCAACACAGTGAAAAGACTGACATTTTGAGCCAGTAATTCATCTCATAAAAAAAAATTGTGATAAGTTTCTTTGTCTCTTGTTAATATTAGCTACAATGTCCTATTTTTTTAGATGGTATAACGTGAATTTCAATATGGCCAGTGAATGGAAATGGGGGAAAAATTTAGGCTGTGACTTTGTAACAAAAAGTTGTTCTGAATTCTTGATGATTCAAAGAGGCAGGTATGTTATGTACTAAGAACTTAGTTTAGTAAACTTTATACATTTTTTAAGTAATGCAGAGTTTGAAAACTCTCATAAGGTGATATATATATAAATTTACATATATGAAGAAGGTTCGGATTTTCAACATTATTGTTAGGTCAGTACATCTATATGGTTCAGAGACTTGATGTGTTATGAAAAGCATTTCCAACAGCCACCTTCACTTTATAGTCAAGATCAAATGGTCAGAAAGGAATAGCAACTAAGATCTCTGTAAGGCAACGAACCAACCAAGAACCTATTGCCCAAGAAATGTGCAGGAGAAAAAGTGGAAATGGATTGAACACACCCTCTGATGATACCTTTGAGTGAAATCACGCGCCAGGCCATTGCTTGAGTGGAATCCCAATTGGAAAAGATGAGTTCGGAGTGGATCCTGAGGATGGTACTGAGGAAATCATATGAATAGGAGATGAAAGCTTATAGGCAATCGTGGATCGTGAAGATGTTTTCCAGTCGGAACCCAAAGGAATACTTATAATAATTTTCTATAGTCGATTTGTAAGGATTAGTTTTGTTTTTACGAGTTGATCACAGATTGATATGAGTTAGAGAACCATTGAAAACCAGCACTGGTGTACTGGAAAGCTGTTTCATCCGTTCTAGTTTGTGAATCATCGGCAGTACGCACCCACTGGGGTTTGAAGCCAGGACCTTCTGGTTACAAGGCAAGCTCGTATACCTTTCAGCCACTGGGACCCGATTCAATGGCCCATGAATTCTACCGATTAGTGAAGGTCCTGGGTTCGAACCCCAGTGGGTGCGTACTGTTGATGATTCCCAAAGTAGGACGAAACAACTGGCTGTCCAGTGCTCCCTTGTGGTTTTCAATGGTTTTTCTAAGTGATATCAATCCGTAATCAACTTATAATAATAATAATAATAATATTCATCTAATTATTTTTCATTATCATTGAATCACAAATAATTCCTTAATTTCCTCAGAGTTTAGTAATCTTGAACTATTGAAGCTTTTCCACCAAAGTGTTCTGATTTTTTTTATTCCTTTACGTTCCCAATGGAACATAGGGCTTCGAGCTAGAGGCTTGAAGTTTCGGTAGCAGTGGTACTTATCTTTACGGGATGGGGTTGCTAGCTTCATGCCCAACCTTCCTTCTTTACCAATCTTATTACTAGCATAGCGAGGTTTGGAAGTGGATTGGCCGGGGATCGAACCCTGGGCCACATAGGTGGTTGACGAGCATTCTACAACTGTGTCACCAACACTAAGCGTTCTGATACTATCTGCATGTATTTCTAAGTAGGCTTGTACACTTTAGGTGAATATCTGATCGAGCACATCACGTAAATGTTGATTTATATGTATGACGTGGATTTCAAGAGTATGTACTCTTTCAGTGTTCAAAAGGCGACTTCTAAAGATATGCTGTTAGTGAAATGCTCTAAAACATTAAAACACTAAGTTCATTGCAAATGCGCTTCAGCTTAACAAAAGGTTCTTGCACAAGATCTTCTGCTTATCAGTATGCTAACTAACTTTATGAAAGCATATTTTCATTGGAAATTAGAAAGTGTATCGCTGAATCTCCTATTATTGTACAGAAGTCTATCGACACTAACTATATAACAGTTATGTTGCCTGTCATACATCAACCGATTTGTTGAAATCCTGAATTTTTTTGAGAGTTTGACAATGTGTACACAGTTTCGAGTCCACGAAAGAATACGACAGTCCGAGCAGTAGAATTATTTATCATTTTATCCAGACCACTGTTCACCAGTTGACCTCAGGTGTTCTATTTTAACTACATTTTACTGTCAGTAACAGTGTATATATGACTCACTGTGTCACTTATCTAAAATCTCCTCATTATAACATCTTACTTTTCCTACAGAAATGGACCAACTGGCCCATGGTGTGATTTCTTTGATCATAATCGTGTTCAGTGTGCAACGCATAATGATGCATTTAATTATTGTAATATGATACGACATAATGAACCTATCCCACCAGAAAAGCAGCATATAACAAATACAAATGGTCTAAATCCAAATGACATAAATTTTCTGGCTGGTGAAAGTAAATTACATGATGGTTGTGCTGTATTTCAGGTAATTGAATATCCTTTGAGATTGTTCTTTGTGAAATATAAAAGTATCTTGTAGTAAAATGTATTGATTTGAATATGAGGAAAAGAAGGTGTAAACAAAGGGGAGAATTTTCTTTTCTATGAATCATTTTCAAGAGCTGTATATAATCGTATTTATATTTAACAAAGAACTAATAAGACCCGGTTTCTGAATCTGGATATATCAGATGATTACAGGCAACCGTTTGGAAGCCTTCGACCTAGGTTTCGTGCTAGATGACACTCGTCAGTAAGGCGCATCTGCAGTCTTCAAGGAACTCATATTCCCTCTGAGATTCACACCTACGTCACCCAGTGTTGCAGTCAGAGATGTTACCACTGAGCTATTCGGGTTCACTACTGACCTCCTGTAGGACTGTTTGGGTACTTTGATCAAACACCAGTTAGTAACCAGTATCATGCATCTAGACATTTGTTTGGTGCAGACTGAGTTCTTCCAGTCAAGTTTGCAATGTGGCCATCATGCACTAGATGCCTCTACATCACGTTGCACTCCGAATTGTTGATATTAGATGGTTGGAGGCAATGAGTAGGGAGCCCGAATAGCTTAGTGGTAACAACTGTGACTGTAGAACTGGGTGATACGGGTTCGAATACTAGAAGGTACATGAGTTGCTTGAGGATTGCAGAAAGGCCTTGCTGACTGGTGAGTGCTAAGAAGCACGAAACCTGGGTGTGAGGCCTCCTGTCGATGGCGTCTAACCATCTAATATCAACATTTCGCAGTGCACTGTGATGGCGAGCCAACTGGCATAATGGCCACACTTGAAACTTGACTGAACACATGATACTAGTTACTACCTATCGACCAATCAAAGAATCCAAATATGTGTCCATACCACGGAACATAGTAATTGATCCACTGCTCATTAGTGACTCACTACGGGATTGGACCTCTTGGATTTCTATTGAGAAGTGGAAACCGGGAAGGGTTCACCAATTCCATTGTCAGAAGAGATAATCACCATTAGCAATGGATGGTGATGACACTATATGGCGGGTTTGACAGAAGTTATCATTCACGACGAGTGGATTGCTGAACAATCAACGTGCTTACCGCGTAACCATTGGCCGTTAAAGGTGTTCTGTCTTCTGAGATGTTAAATACTTCCTGGTTTCCAGTTGTTCTCTAATGTTGATATCGTTTCATGGAAAAATTCAACTCAAAATTGGCAGAGATTTTATCCTTATATTTCTTTAATATGTATATTACTATCATAAATTTCATTTTTTTCTAAAAAATAATCTGCAATGATCACCTGAAATTAAACTCATTATTTCACTTTCATTTAGCCTATTCCAAACCTTTTCAATGAGGGTTACACATCAGTGTGTTCACATGAAGAAAATAATCGTCTTATCAGTGAGTTCATTGATACTGTTTATGACATGAAAAATTTAGCTTTTAGAGTAGTTGTTATTTTCATTATAGGAACTAGCATTTTTGAGTTTTTTCTTCCCGTTGTTTAAATATCGTCACATATTTTTAATCTAAAACAAAACAAGCACAATTATTGTTTATCCCCAGAAATATATCTGAATAAATGTCAGAATTTATTGCTTCGTATAATTAAAGAACTTGCTTGTTTTTGATCACAATTTCTAGCACCATTGAGCTGCTACAAATTGATGAACATATTGGTAGTGATTCTAGTAAAGATTCTGTGTATTGCACAAAGAATTTCAAGGCGGCGAGGCGCAACTAATTGACCGTGTTACTGTTTTTAAATAGAGACTTCATTTGACACCTAGCTCAGTGTGCATCTGAACTAAAGGTAAATGTGTTACCTCTGTATGGCATATACTGATCCCAGCATGGTTAGAGAGCATGCTTGAACACTTAGCTATGTTCATGGGAAGGGCCCATTCTTCTGTCCAACATAACAGAGTATTTAGATATGTTTTGAAATGTGAGCATGTCGCTTTCCTCTTCATGATATCTTCAAATTTTTAGGTTCTCTACTGAACCAATAGAATAGAAAGAATAAATAACAGATAGTCGAGTACATTGCTTTGAGACACACAGCTTTCTACCGCCGTCCAGATAGGAATTCCGTAGTTTACTCTCATTCCCTGACCTCTACCAAAATGGAATCCTTTGATCCAAGTAATTAGCCTGATTGTGATTCCAAAAACTCCCTCAGTTTAGCGAAAACCTGGTCATTTACCGATAGCTTTTCCAAACTCTGTGAAGACTGTATCGACAGATTTCTTGTCATCCCTAAACTCTAGTCACTTTTCTCTTGCCCTGAGGTTTGTCAAACAGAAGTGTGTAATGAATGGTAAATTACTGTTCCCCAAGTAAACCATGACGGTTTTATTAGTCATTCTTTCCAGAATCTCACTTAAAGTACTCGTAAAACCGGTGGGTATGTCATTCGGGAGGTATTGTCTAAGTTATCTCTTGTGTACAGGGATGACTACTAAATTCTTCTAGCCTAGTACTAACATATTTTGTATGAGAGATATTTTGAAGGTTGTAGTTAGTGGAATGACTAAGTGGTCTGTCAGTCCCTTGGAAAATCTTAAATGAAGTGCATCAGATCCCATTGATTCCCTTGTATTTAGTTTGCTTAAGTATTTAAATACCGCTTTTTGGTCAACGTCGATCGGAGATATTCTGTTTTTCAGAACAGTAACTTGAGCTAATTAATGCTGGATAAAGTAACTGTTTCTAAGTAAACTCTCCGGCAAAGTAATTTGTCTTTGCTTTTGTCGGCGCCGTACCATGCGCCGACTTGGAAAACGCGCTCGCGAACACTACCCAGCCTGGCTCGTAAAAGGAGACCAAAAACGTGTATACAGTTCAGTAACAGAACATCTGGTCAACTGAGGACATTCAGCGCCTTTCGAAAAATCCTTCAAAGTAATATATAAGATTCAATCAAACCTATCAAAGGGAGCGAAATCAAGACATCTGGGCATAGCTGAGGCGCTAGCTATCCAAAAACTGAAACCCACTCTTTGTTTCTCATTTCATCATTTAGGTCATTTTTGTACTACTTAGTGCTACTGCTCGGTTTGTTAAACACTTAAGTAAGCCTGCCTTAAAAGTAAACGGATGAGGTGATGAATTAAAGTCTAAATATCTATTAGCCGAATGTGTTGGCTTTTTATAAACGCTGGTGTGCAGTTTACCTTCTTTGTCTCTCTAATGAATGCTTCTTTTTCAAATGGTGTATTTTTTTTCAAATATATTCAAGAAAATAACCCCTTGATGCAACAATTCGGTCCAAATTCGATGTGTGTGAATCACGGCGTAAGATGGACAAGTGGTGGCAGAAATTTAAGGGATTTGGGTGCATCATGTCACAAGGTAGGTTCACAATATATAAATTATTTTTCAACTTTTATTTTTAATGTTTTGTAATACACATTTTAAAGCAATGATGAGAACATGACCATTCATATAAACAAAACAAATATAAAAATACTAAGCGTCCAATTTTTCATTCAGTGAAAATTATTCAATCAAGTTTTTGTACAATTAAAAAGTGATACTAAGAGTTCATTTCATCGAAAACAGGTATTTAATAAGCATTTTTGTGTTTATCCCTAAGTATTTATCACATTCAAACGTGTAAGAGGGATTAATCAAAATGACTTAAGTGTTGGTTTGTAGGGATTTGAGTGACTGGTTACAGGATTTCAACATGAGCTGACATTAGTTAGAGAACTATTGAAAAACCTGAGAGTACTAGACAACTGTCTAGTCAGCCTAGTTTGGGACTCTTCATCAGTGCGCACCCACCGCCAGGGTTTGAACCCAGGACCTATAAGTTACAAGACGAGTTCGTAGACCATTAAGTCACTGGGACCCGATCCAATGACCAGCCCATGAATTCTAACTTCTGCCAATTCACGACATAGCGCGACAACTAGCCAATGTCTTCGCGACTATTTGTCCTCACACCCTACCTGCTGCAGCCTACTGGTCACGACTTCTCACTAGAACCCCAGGTAACTGATTTATTCAATGAAATGAAGTAAATAGCAAATCAGACATAGATGACAATAAAACAGTGTTCTATAAAAATTGTCTCAAAAATTCTATGTTTCCTTTCCAAGTTGTAGAATTCTTCAATTTTTTAAAACCATTACTACCCAATGAAAATCTTTACGCAAAATGTTTGATGCTTAATCAAAACATTTTTCCGTGTGTGTTAAGTAACAAGCTCAGTAGAATAATGAAAATCACCCATTTTTACCGTTCAACTCAACTATCTCTTCTGTTTTTTTCTTTTACAAATTTCAGTATCAATGCAGTGGTGGATTGAAGATTGTAGTAGGCAATAGTGTTGTTTCATGTCCTGGTCAAGGCGGAGAAGTACGTGTGAATGCACAAGGAAGCATGGGACCGATTAATGGTTCCGCTGTGTGTCCACCATGTGGTCAGGTCTGTAAGGTAAGTCATATACAAATATTTCAGTACTTTTTTATATACTAAAGGCTGGTTATATAAGAATCATATGATGACTTCATAATAATAATAAGAAGAAGAACTACTGTACATGTTGGTGACTGCACTGAACACCTCAACATTATAATTAAAAATGCCATTTTTTGTTAAGAAAGACTAAGTTATGCAAACATTCCATAAATCAGAATGATGACAAAAAACCCAACTAATACTGACTGCCATAAATTTAAATCGTCGAGCTACCTGAGAAACTGGTCAATAAATAATCAGTAGACTAAAGACTAGCCTTTAGTTTCAATCGATTTACAGCAATATGACTAACTAATTGATTTGCGCAACATAATTACTCGTTGTTAAATATTCATTGTTATTTGTTTAAAGATGCTCCGTTAGTCATTTTAGATAGGGATTTATTTTGAGTTTGTACTAGCAAACTTCCTATGTAAACTTACATACATAGTGTAACAGCAGACACAGCAGCAGATATGCAAGCGAAAAGCAACAAGTTGGCAGAAGAAGCATCCAGAGAAGATAGGACTTCAGGTGAACATAGAGAAAACAGAGGTGATGAAGATTCCTGGCCAACACCACCAACAGCAACAACAACAACAGACAACAATCAGCATAAATGGAAGGAACCTGAAAGAAACAACCTCTTTTACCTACCTGGGAAGCATCATTTCAACTACAGTCGGACGGAACTGACGAGGATATCAAAGCACCAAGGATCGGAAAAGCAAGACAACCTTTCACTACTCTCAAGTCTATGTGGAGGTCAACAGCACTAGCATCAAAAATAATATCCGGATTTTCAACTCCAATGTGAAGTCAGTCAGTGCTACTATACGGATCAGAGACTAGGCGTGTCATAAAGAGCATCTCAAACCAACTACAGACCTTCATTAATAGTTGTCTTCGCTCAATACTCAAGATCAGATGGCCAGAAAAGATCAGCAATAGAGATCTCTTGGAGCGAACCAACCAGGAACCAATTGTGAAACAAATAGACAGGAAGAAATGGAGATAGATTGGCCATACTCTGAGGAAACCATCAAGTGACATGACTAGACAAGGCATTGCTCGAGTGGAACCCGAAAGGGAAGCGGCGAGTTGGTCGTCAGTGCGAGGGTGGGGTGACTTGGAGGAGGTCATGTGAAGAGGAGATGAAAGCGTGTGGGCAGACTTGGAGCTAGGTGAAGACTCTAGCAGAGAACTGAACGCAATGGAGATGCACGGCTGAACCTCTATGTTCCTCTAGGAATTATAGGAAACAATCTTGATCCCAGTTCATATGAATAAACAGTTTATATTACTTGATCAATCACTGAGCATCTGACTCTGGTTTATATTAAACAACATGAAATATAATGTTCAGATATACATAGTATTCAGCTGTTAACGCAGTATTGAACTGTATGAAAAGTATTCTGACCCCAACAGCAAACAAAATGTTCAAATAGATATATCGTATTCTGTTGCTAATGCAGTCGTGAACTGTGGGAATATGTGAGAATCATATTCCATTGGAACACATTGTCTGTATCACACTACCATAATAGAAACATATTTTGTGTAAGATATTATCGTTCAACCCCATACTAAAAGTTATTAATAATAATGACTTCATTCCAAGTAGTACATTTGATACAGTGTGGAAATCTCAGCACATAGTACAAAGAAGTTTCATGAATAAACTTCATAGGGGAGTAGGAGTAAATCACTGTGCTCATGAAATCCTTTAAAGTATAGGTGGCTACAATGACTGCATAAACTATTCACCTAATGTAATACTTATGTTCTTATATAACATACGTAAAGGACTTTTTTAACTTAACAGTATGCGAAAGAAAGGCATTTTAAATTATAAAACAAAATTTGGTTTTCTATGAACTATCAACACTGATCATTTCTCATTGGTATTTTATGCATTTGACAAAAGAATTAGAATCTGCCTGTTTTCGAAATAAATTTAAACATTCAAATCCCATTGTGAATATTCAATGACTGGAAACATATTGTAGCGAGTGCTACTGATAAGTAAGATTTATCAGTAGTATATAAAGAGGTGTTCATCAGTATGAAAACATCAAATAGCAGGGAGATAGATTTGATTTCAGAGAAGGTAAATGATAAATTATTGTAGAAATACATGAGAGACGTGAAAGGAACTCAGAGAAACACAATATGAAGGAAGGTCAGAAGTAGCAAGCACAACATGGAAGATCTGTGCAAATAGTGAGTTTAAGATAAGGTGTACATAATTTGGCTATATAGAGATACCAAGTACCTTATCTACAACTGTGTGCGTCGGTGGCACAGTGGTTAGGACGCTCGCCGACCATGCACATGGTCCGGGGTTCGATCCCCGACCGACGCACTCCTTTACCTCGCCAAACAAGTAATAAAAAGCCGGCAAAGAGGAAAGGTTGGACATGAGGCTAGCAACCCCATCCTGTAAAAGTAAACACTGCTACAGAACCTTCAGGCCTCTAGATTGAAGCCCTATGTTCCACTGGGAACGTGAAGGAAAAAAAAATCATCTACAAATATGTATATATTGCCTTAAATGTGTCTATAGATAACATTTTATAACACTGTTTTTGATTTTCTTTATTACAGAACTGCTAAACTTATAAATACTCTTCATTACCAAAAGGAGTACACGTAATTCTACAATCTGAATGGCTAGTTATTTATTATTAAATATTTAAGTATGCATGAATTGTTTGAAAATAACTCTTCATTTTGTTAAAAATGTGATAGGATTTCATGCTTTCAGTAAATAAAAGTATTCTGTTGGTTTTACTTCTTGTTGTTGTTATCGGAAACTTAAACCGAAGGTTGTCGAAGATGGTAAATAAGATGTTGTTGGTGATGTATCATGAATTAGAAGCAACTTCTAAATATTTAGCCATGGTATTAAATCCCCTAAAAAGCCACTCGAAATCTAGACTAACTAATTCTTATGAACTAAAACAGATTAGATAATTTAAAATTAGATAATGAAGAAAAAATGGTTAGTTTTGACATTGTCAGTTTATACACACGTATACCAATAAATATGGCTATGGAGGCAGTCAGAAACGAACTCATTTTTGACCAAGAACTGGAAATTAAGACGAAAGTGCCACCCGAGGACATAATGTTGGGGGTACAGCTATGCCTGACTTCCACAGTATTTAAATTCCAAGAGAAAATATACAAACAAACTTAAGGAGTTGCCATGGGATCACCAATATCCCCAGTTGTAGCAGATATATTCATGGATAAGTGGGAAAGCATAGCGATTGAAACGTTCAACCCCACCCCAAAAGTATGGTGGAGGTATGTAGATGACACATTCACTGAACTGAGAACACAAGATAGGTTTTTCGAACACATCAACTCGAAGTTTGAAGCAATTCAATTCACTTATGAATTGGAAAATCAGGAAGGGAGCTCCCAATGTTAGATTGCAACGTAAAAAGGAAAGAAGATGGGAAGTTAAACACTAGTGTTTACAGGAAACCCACACATTCAAACAGATATTTGGACTTCCAATCATCCCATCCTATGTCAGTAAAAGTAGGATTGGTGAAAACAGGAACTGATACACATAAAAGAAGCCTTGAAACTTAATAATTACCCGGATAAATTAGTCAGGAAATATTTAAGGAAATGTAAAAATAAAATAAATAATGATAGTAGCGATAGTGATAATAATAATAATAATAATTATAATGATAACAATAATAATGATAAAAATAATATTAATGACGACACCAACAATAAGGAATCTAGATCATCAGTAGTAATTCCATACAAAGAAGGAACCTTGGAAACTTTACGCAGAATTCTTAACAAGGCAGGAATAAAAATGGCTGGCATTCAAACCCCCCACAAACTCAATTAGAAACAAGCTTTGTCGGTTACAGGTTCCTGTGGAGCCTTTAAAACAAAACAATGTATTTTATCTAATACGCTGCCTGCAATGATTGTCAGGTCAAATACATAGGTCAAAGTGGTAGAACAGGGGCAGTCAGACTAGCGGAGCATAAAAATCTAGCAAAATCTAGATTAGTTGACGCGAATAAGAAAAGAAATCTAGAGAATAGTTCAGCTATAGCACTCACCACATGGAATTACACACAACCATACAATAGAAGGATGGGATTATTATAAAATATGATTCTACCACAGTCCAAGTTTATTTATATCAAAGAAGAAGGATGACAGTTTTAAAATCTAATGTAACAGGGGTGGAGGGAGAGATTGATAACAGAAGCTTTGTTTATCGAATCAACTGCAAATACATGTAATAGGAATGATTCATCACATGTCCCCGATATCTGGAAAATTCTACTACCCCCACGACAAATAGGAGAGGACAAAGAAGACTATAAAACTCAAGTTTCAAAGTCGTGTGATCACAATTGATATGATTATGAACAATAAATTTTGTTCGAAACTGTCATCCAGTAAATAATACTGTTTCACTGTGTGATATATCTAATAAACAAACTAATATGGAATTACTTACTACCACAGTGCCCAAGTTTTACACATATATTAGAAGCAACTTGAAATCATTAGCCAATGAATTTAAATCCCCATTAGCAGAATGGAGAATCGGACACCGTGGAAATTGAATGTCATTAGTTTGCACTGTTGAATCATGTCGAGTTAGTGAGGAACTTTTACGCAAAACCCTATTTATATATCATTCGGTTTTTAGGTGGTGTTGATTTCATACTAAGTTTGTGATGAAGTAAGGTAGAAAGATTGAAAGAACAATTGGAAATATTTGACTTATTTATATTTAAAAGGGAAATAGGCCAGCTGTACAGTTAAACAGAATTCTAAAAGATCACGGAAATCCCACTTAATTATTTCATTTCTTTACAAGATATATGTAATTACATATCAGCAAGAAAAAAGGGATAAGGCTAGTTAAGTAGTTTTACGCAGTCTAAAGGCATCAAGTGGTGAATAGTGTTGAGAAATGGTTGTCATTAAAACTCGAAACCCTTGAAAACGAGAATGTTGGTCATAAGAATAAAAGATTAGGAATGATATGAAGTATGTTTTAAATTTAGGAGTTTGAAAGGAAAGAAAAAGATAAGAACGAGTAAAGAATGCATGCATACAAATTATTGTACAGGTAAAAAGCTTTAAGGCTAAGGTATTAAAAGTGGTTGGACAAACAAACTCTGGGTGTTGTGGCCCAAGTGGTCTACTGAATAAAGCTTTGGCGTTTGAAACGATGGAGGCTGGGTTTCGGTCCCAGTGGGAACACCATCACTCATTGGGGTTGGCAGTTACAATCGACCAGTAAATTCTAAATAGGTCGAAAGGCGCATTCTGGGTTTCATTTCTAGTCACCATTCAGCATGTAACATCTGTATACACAGTTTATGGTCTTCTTCGCGTGGAGTAAAAAAAAACCACTGAGAAAGGTATTATCAAGTGAGATTAATAGCTGACCGCTGCTGGACTTTCTGTGACCTGTAAAAGCACTATCTAATCGCCCAGCTTTGATGAAAAACTATGAAAAGAATATTCTTTGCTGACCTATGCCTTTTTAATTGACTTATATTGGTAGAGCACACAAAAGTACAGTAATACCTGCTGAATATACTTTCTGAGAAAATAAATTATATATATTCTCGCCAACAGGGTTGGAAAACTTTCAAGACTAGATTTTCCTTATTGTTGTCTGACCTTCTATTCGAGAATTTCGCGTGTGCCTTTTTATTTTTTGCATTGTGCACTAGTAAGTCTCAGTGTTCGGTGCATTAAGTAACGTGAAAAAAAGAGAGGATTTACATGTTTACCTTTGGAGTAGAGAGAGAGAGAACGCATAACCATGAAAACACAAGTGCCTCTCTGAGTTGACGTTTTACCTACTAGATTTCTGAAGACCAGTAAAATTGCTTGTGTGGTTTATATTATTGACAACATTTATTAGTAGACCATAGATGTAGATATAAATATGCATATCAGCTACAAGAGTATCGAATACCGGAGAGTAGTAAAATTTTCGCCAGCTACTCACGTGGTACGGCTTCGATTCCCGTCCGAAGCACTCATAAACCTCGTTTAGCTTGTAGTAAGCCCAAGGCGAGGGAAGGTTGGGCGTGAGGCTACCAACCCTACCTCATAAGTCAACACCACTGCTACTGAATTTCCAAAAGCTTTAAGCATAATGTTCCACTCTGAGCCCAAGAAATTCTAAAGTCTCAGTAGGAATGAAAAGTTCCGTCTGGGAGTAGTTGGTCATAAGACCATCGAAACAGAAGAAATCCATAATACGGATAGCCTCTAGTGACCCTGCCTTGCTTTTTTAAGGTTTCGTATGTCTATATACTATCCTTCGTATGTCATTGTTATGTTCTTTATTTCAGCGTTCATACAGATTTTCCCGAAGGTTTTCTGACCAGCTTTTATCTGTCATAAGATAACACACAAACCCAAACCCTCGTAAACAACGGATGTCATAGTATATGATGGAGAAGATTTGTAGCTCAGGTGGATGATTTCGATGTAGTTGTGTCCTCTGAGCTGGATGGTTTGTTTGCGAAGCTTTCATTGCCCTACTTGGCAACATCTTCGGCGCATACTTCAATATGTTGAAGTAAGCTTTTAGATTTCTCCACAAATTTATTAGTCGCCTTCCCTGGTGACCATGAGAGTGATTAGTTGTTTTTGTGTGTTCTCACACCGTCCACACTACTTGTATTGGTACTGATTGTTTCCTTGACCTGAAGTTCGACCCTTTGTGTGTGTGAGGTTTCCTTCTTATCGATTGTTAAATTTTGTCTATCTCTATGTGTCTATTGATTGACGATTCACTGGAATACCATGTTTCGAAAAATTATCTAGCATTCTTGGTGTTTCCTCTGTCTAATATTTGAACATTGTCCCAGTCGAATTGATGTTCGTGGTTGTCTGTATGTAGTGATATGAAGGAGTGCATGTCTTGCCTTTTGACGGTTTGCTTATGATCATGGATACGAAGACGAAGGGGGGGGGTCCACTTTGGCCAATGTAATGTTTTTCGTAGTTGTTACAGTTTACTTTGTAGATGATATTGGTTTTATCTTCTTCCGTTGTTGAGTCTTTTGGCTGACATAGAGCTGAGTGAAGTGGCTTTGTTGGTTTGTATGCGACATCAATTTATAAAGGTTTGAAGAGTCTTGCAGTGACTTCTGAGATGTCCTTTATATATGGTAGGGCGATTTTCTCTGTGCTTTCCTTGGGGGCCTTAGATTTGGTAGGTTGGCTTGGGGCTATAAGTCTTTTAATGAAATTCCGTTGATATCCATTCTTTTGGAAGATATCCATAATATACCTTTCTTCAATTTTCCTTACGGTGGGAGTGCTGCAATGAGTCCTAGCCCTCTTGAATAGTGTTTGTATACAATTCCTTTTGTTTGTTATTGGGTTGTTGCTGTTGTGATTGAGTATTTGGTCCATGTGAGTTGATTTTCTATAAACTTGAGTTTCTAATTCCCCTGTGGTTGTTCGCTTGACTAAGACGTCCGGAAATGGGATTTTGTTGTCGGATTCCTCTTCTCTTGTGAATTTGATGTCGTTGAAGATGTTGTTTATCAATTTGTCAGTTTTATCCAACTCGTTTCTTTTGATTATTAAAAATGTGTCATCTACATAACGTATCCGAATTTTGGGTTTGATCTTTGGTAGGATTGTGTTTTCGAGCCTTCGCATCACAGCTTCCGTTATCAAACCTGATATTGGCGATCCTATGGGTTTTACTCTAACTTATTCATATATTTGGCCAGTGAACTGGAAGTCCATTGTTAAGCATAGGTTTATACATTCCATCCAACTTGTGTGTTGCATTTTTGTTGTAGAAGGTGTTCGTCGTTGCTGAGTAATGGCTTTATGGTGTCTTTTGCTAGTTTCTATCCAATTGGGGTATATAATGCTGTGATGTCGAAAGATGTCATTATTTCTTAGTCATCTATTTGAATACCTCTGATTTTCTCTAGAAACTGGGTAGCAGGGTTGATGGAGTGATCACAGGAATCCGTTAGGTGTTCCAATTTTCTATATAATTCTTTGGATAAATTGTATGTCGGGGTTCCTGGAAGTGATACAACTGGTCGTAACGGGGTATTTAGTTTGTGTACTTTGGGCCTGTCATAGAATCCGGGTAGGACTGGTCCACTGGATTTCATTCACCATTGGCCTTGTTTTGGTGAGCTTGTTTAAGGTTCTTTGGATGCGGTTGTTTAATATTTGTATGCAACTTGTTGTGAGTTGTTGATATGCATCCTCATCTTTACGTAGTTCTTCAGCTTTCTTGGTGTATTCTTCTCTGTCCATGACTACTGTTGTTCTTCCTTTGTTAGCTGGTAGAATGACGATGTCCTTCCTGTTTTTCAGCTTTTTGTGGGCTTTTAGTTCTTGAGAGTTGAGATGTGTGTTGTTTTTTCTGTTTGACCGTTGGTACGATTATTTGGCGTATCTCTTCTTGATTTGAATAATGATTCAAGGGCAGCGAAGAAATCAGTTTTTAAAGCGTCTTCAGTGTTGTGGTTTAATCCTTTTTGTAGTAGTTGTTGTTCTATCTTTGATAGTACTTGTTTTGATAGGTTCACTACGCATTCAATAGGTGCATTGTTTGGTTGTTGTTTTCTAATTTTAGTTAGCTGGGTTTTGAGGACTCTCCGTCTTTGTTCTCTGTGTCTTCTACTTGACAATGTAATTATGGTGATCAGCGTTGACTGGTGTTCCTGGTTACGGGATTTTTTCTAGTTTTTCTTTTTGTGCATCCATTATTTGTTGATATTTGTTGGTCCGATAATGTGTCATAATATTGTAACTAATATGTCATAGTATTATAACTATTATGTTGATGCACTTAGTTCTTACTCGTAAAATAGTAATGTATGCGGAGATGAGATGATGTCTCCAGTAAACACACAGCTTCTCTTTTCAAAGAACGCCGAGAACCAGTGGCAGCGAAATATATCATCAAGTACATCACAAAACACCACCACCTAAAAATAATACGCATAGTTGAAACGGGGCATTGAATGTCTGCCACAAGTTATTCACAGGTTACTAAGTGCTTCATCAACCTAAAATTATATGTACCAATTTCGCGAATTACAACATCGAGAGTTTATGCTATTATTATAAGAAAGTATCTCAGAAGACTAGACAAAGCTAAATCTTATAGGTTTAATTTAAGCTACTAGCTCTACGATACATTGACTAACCAATGAAATCAATATCCCACTGTGCCGCAAAAATGTCAACAGAACACGATTGGACATACATCGCACTATGATACACGATAAACTATGGCATGTATGCCCCAGAATATGGCAAAACCAGGTTGTTGTGTTAAAAAATTAATTAGTCTCTCCTAGTTTCTTTTATGAATAGGTGGTAAATGGTGGAAATCGATCTACGAAGTACCTCTAGTGATAAATTCTGAAACCCTTAACGTTCCATTTGTTGCTTTTCATGAAGTCGTATGAAAAAGAGAAGACATTCAGCGAAGAGACTCTTTTCGACGAATTCATTCACATAGCTGTACAATCGCATTTATATATAAATATTTGTGTGTGTGTGTGTGTGTACATGAGGTTTGTCAAGTTTAGATAATTGATTAGTTAATACAAAGTTAATCAGACAGCAACTAAAGTAAGATTGAGTTAAAAAGCTAGATGACGTAATATAATTGGTTAAAATGTTACAACTTAGGTCAGGATAGCAACAGAGGTAATTACAGGTAGAGATTAAGTAGAAGTGAAATTGAGTGAATAAGTTGGATGACGTAACATGAATGACTAGAAACTGAGCGTTGTTCAAGTCTGTAACAGTGGTAGTGAGGTGTAGAAATTGAATCGGGTAGGGGTAGAGAACAAGAAAGTTGAAAATGTAAAATGTTACAATTGAGAAGACAAAATAATACTAATGAAGAGACAGAAGAAAAGATTAGGTAGAATTTACATGTCGGCTAATAAGATAGATTATGTCCATTGCAAGTGTAGTGATTGAACGAACTTCTTCTGTATGCAGAGTTCAGGACTTAGCAAGTGAATCGCCATTGCTTCTGCAGTTTGAAGAAGTCTGATTCGTACACCTTTAGGGAGACTACTTCTTACTCTGTAGACGACTTTGAAGTTTGTTTGCGGTGTAGCTTGGTGTCCGGATTCTATCAGATGTTCTAAGATGGAACTGCGGGGGCATCGATTTTCTCCTTTGTAAAACCATGTTGGTAAGTGCCCGGTGATACGTTTGGAATTCGCTGAAAAGAGTCTCTTCGCTGAATGTCTTCTCTTTTTCATATGACTCAATGGGGATTTTCAATCTACTCAAACGTTGCAAGGACCCAGTGACGGTGAAGGAGCTGGATGGTTTCCTGCGTTACTCCGTCAAGCTTGCGGTAGCGAAGACAAAGATTGATTTCTTAAGAGATTGTATAGATCGACATGAGTATCCAAAGATGTATTGGAAGTCACTCAGACGCAACCACATCCAACCGAATACGAGAACACTCAGACGACACACACGAAACAACATCGACTCCATTCAATCACGCGTCCCCGAGCTAGAACGAAACGTCTACTCAAGAACTCATGTAGTCGAAGACTTAGATCAAGAACCACGCCATTCCTTCGAAGAATATGTACAACAAGTCACTCAGAAAGAATGTAACAAGACTAAAACAGATCTTCTCAAAAGCCTAAAGCCTACAATTAACGCCGAATCTCCGTTCCCAAGCAATCCAGAAAAGTACGTATTCAATCTTTCAGACATTACACTGTCTACTACTCAACTAGAGGCACCATCTCTAGGTCCAAAATTCTGCGTAAAACCACAAGTATTGACAAGCTACAATGCCAGGTTCAGTTCGAAAATCTAATAAACCAAACTTACGATCTCACACCTACATCAGACGAAAACCTACAACAACTCAAAGCATCAATCCTCTACTGTTGTCACAAGTTTATAAATACCAAACACAACGGAAGGTCCATCTTGACGAAGAGGCACCATAAGGAGCTGAAAGAACTTATGAAAAACGAAGAGATTATGATACTACGTCCTGATAAAGGCGGAGGAATCGTAATCATGAATCGCAAAGACTATATCAGTAAAATGCTGACTATACTATCCGATGAATGCAAATTCACAAAACCGCTCAACGAGAAAAACATGACTGAACGGACCGAACAAAAGCTAACGGACACCCTCCGTAAGTTGAAGACTGAATCCTTCATCAGCAACGAAATGTTCGAATCCCTTAGACCATCTGGCTCAAATATACCACGACTTTACGGACTCCCGAAAGTACACAAGAAGGGTACCCCTCTTCGACGATCCTCGACATGACCAATTCACCCTATCACCGCACAGCTCAATGGTTAGCAGATCTACTTGAACCAATCAGAAAACAAGTTTCCTGCCACACAGTTCGAGATTCATTCGACTTTATCGACTCAATCGAAAACATCAACGTATCCGACAAGACAATGATTTCATTAGATGTCACATCACTATTCACAAACGTTCCACTGACTGAAACAATATGCTACATATGCGAACTTATTCACTCCAAAGGAATAAACATCGGTATACCCACCGAGCATCTTAAAGAACTCCTACTGAGGTGTACCCTGAATGTTCAATTCTCTTTCAACAACTAAGTATATCGCCAAAAGGATGGTATAGCTATGGGCTCACCACTAGGCCCTTTGCTTGCAGATTTCTTCATGGCAAAACTCGAAAACACATTCCTGAAGAAAATGATCAATACCTTCGAAATCTTTAAAAGATACGTCGACGACACCTTCATTATCGTCAACAACGAAGAAAATCTAGACGACATCTTGAAGTCGTTTAACAACTGCCACCCTGCAATTCAGTTCACGATGGAGAAAGAGTCCAACTCCACAATATCTTTTCTTGACGTCCAACTAACAAGAAGAGAACAGGATGGAACACTGAAAAGATCTATCCACAGAAAATCGACGTGGAACGGACAGCTTACTAACTTTCACAGTTGGGTACCACTATACACCAAACGAAACCTGATCCGTTCACTCAGCTACAGAGTTCGCAGAATTTGCACCCCGGACACCATAGAAGATGAACTGGACAACCTCAAGAGAATCCTCGTCGAGAATTGCTATCCAGAAAGATTTATTGCCAAAATCTATGAACCCTAGACCAGAAAAGCCGACTAACCTTCTCCACAAAACCTATGATTCATGTGAACGTGAAGGATAAGCTACCGCTGCTGGCCTCATCAATGTGTACTTATCAATTCACCTGCTCGTGTGGAGTCAGGTATGTCGGCCGTACCCAACACTCGCTTTCCAAACGTTTCACCGGGCACTTACCAACATGGTTTTACAAAGGAGAAAATCGATGCCCCCGCAGTTCCATCTTAGAACATCTGATAGAATCCGGACACCAAGCTACACCGCAAACAAACTTCAAAGTCGTCTACAGAGTAAGAAGTAGTCTCCCTAAAGGTGTACGAATCAGACTTCTTCAAACTGCAGAAGCAATGGCGATTCACTTGCTAAGTCCTGAACTCTGCATACAGAAGAAGTTCGTTCAATCACTACACTTGCAATGGACATAATCTATCTTATTAGCCGACATGTAAATTCTACCTAATCTTTTCTTCTGTCTCTTCATTAGTATTATTTTGTCTTCTCAATTGTAACATTTTACATTTTCAACTTTCTTGTTCTCTACCCCTACCCGATTCAATTTCTACACCTCACTACCACTGTTACAGACTTGAACAACGCTCAGTTTCTAGTCATTCATGTTACGTCATCCAACTTATTCACTCAATTTCACTTCTACTTAATCTCTACCTGTAATTACCTCTGTTGCTATCCTGACCTAAGTTGTAACATTTTAACCAATTATATTACGTCATCTAGCTTTTTAACTCAATCTTACTTTAGTTGCTGTCTGATTAACTTTGTATTAACTAATCAATTATCTAAACTTGACAAACCTCATGTACACACACACACACAAATATTTATATATAAATGCGATTGTACAGCTATGTGAATGAATTCGTCGAAAAGAGTCTCTTCGCTGAATGTCTTCTCTTTTTCATATGACTCAATGGGGATTTTCAATCTACTTTTCATGAAGTCTAAGTTATCTTACTTCCCTTTTCTCTATGTAACTGACGAGACCAGCGTCGACTCTGTGCATCACTTTATGCCTCCACTATTGGGGCCACTAAAATTAGAACTTTTCCTTAATCTCCCAAAAACTTACTTTAAATTATATCCTGACTCTTATAAAATACTTATTTAGTTGGTAAGACGGGTCCTAAACTTAAAAAAAAGGGAGGAGAATGAGCTTCTAAGAAATGACGGTTACGCACGATACGTTATATGTAAGTGAAAGTGTATTTCATCCGACTCCCAAAGTACTTGATTTGCCTAGAACAGCAGCAAATCAAAACACCAGATTGGTCGTCCAAAATACGGGACATATTTGTGGTTTAGAAAGGTAGAGAGATGACGACTGCTTAACTGCCTAGGAATTAGGACGAACGGCCCGACCTAACACTGCAACGTACCGAACAACGTGGATGCTAGACCGCATACTTTCAACTTAACAAGTCTAATCAAAATTAGAAGATAGCATCCACTAATGGATGAAGAACGCTGCAGCTTAATAATTTTCGTGGGCTAATCACAGCTGCAAACTGAAAAAAGACTGGTTATGAAGGCTCGGTCTCTGTAGACACTCACAGGGCCCGTTAACAGGAAACCTGATCACTAAGTGTAAATGTACAGGCCTCTAAGACACTGAATAGATCGATCCTGTGGCACGCGCTGCTATCAGAAGATCAATAGACTCAACTCAGAACACTATGAACAGCAGCCAACTAGAAAATGTCAAAAGACAAATTGGCAATTCGAGAATTGTTTATTGTTCCACATAAGGCACAGCATCGATAGATAGACTTCAGTATAATTCACAGAATATCTCATTGTATTGCTTCAGTCTTCTACTGAACCTCAAGCAACTCGGTCAGATAGTGATTGTAACCTCCAAAGGAAATGAAACCAATTTGAATACTCCTGGTCAGTGAACATCCATTCAGTATTAACAACACCGACAACGAATTTTTCGAAAGGCTGAGTTGTTCAAACATGATGTCCTCAGTATCTTGGCATGTGGGGGACAGGGATGACTCTGTAGTGTACATTGAACTTTTGTTTTAACTCAATCATCCAATTTTTGGCGATAATTCACTTCGCTTCGCTTGCTGCACTATGCTTCTTGTACATTTTGGCACTTGTACGCTTTCTCCCTCGCTGTACTTTCCTACAAGCATATTCCTCGAGCTTCATACTCCTACGGGTATAGATAAGTGGTAAACCTGTTTTTATATTATTAAAACAGGTTTACCACTTATCTATACCCGTAGGAGTATGAAGCTCGAGGAATACGCTTGTAGGAGAGTACAGCGAGGGAGAAAGCGTACAAGTGCCAAAATGTACAAGAAGCGAAGTGAATTATCGCCAAAAATTGGATGATTGAGTTAAAACAAAAGTTCAATGTACACTGCAACTTTTAATTTTAATATATATATGTAAATGTTTTCATTGAGATACAGAATTTTAACAGAGTAGTGGCTATAAGTTTTTTTAGTAACAACTAGTCTGTATCAGAATGTCAAGGATGTGTTAGTTAACCAAGAAAATAATTACAAACAGTTAAAGGTTAGAAATGGTTACAGTAGGTGGAATACATAATATACAATTTTGGGAAAAATAAAGAGTAACTGGGAAGTAGTAGGTATTCAGGCTTTTTATGTAATTAGAAAATAAAGACGGATTCACATAAATGAAATGATTTGGACAGTCATAACTTTTAAAGGGCTTAAGCTGAGGGCAGAATTGTCAGGTTTTTACACTCACTTAACGATGGTCAAATTATTATATCACCTCAATTTTTATAGCACTGTGGATTATTAGTAGAACGTTCCACGAATTAGTAGACGAATAGTGCAGTTTCCAACCCTTCACAATTTCGTTTAAGTGTATACATGTGTGGACTGCCCCCTACACTATTTTGAGCTCTTCCGTTGTGCTGGCCAAAAGCACTAATGCAACTATATTCGTTAGATAAGTTCTCAATCTTTTTCCCTGAACAACCTTGTTCTTTAACTGACTCAAATATGCTGCTCACCTGAGCACATTTCCAATTAAGTGGGCCTTTTTAAATTACGTTTTGTCGTCGGTGATTACAAGCTAGGTAGAGTACTGATTTATTGGGTAACTAAGTAAATTACTTTTAGTATGGGCTGGTAGAGTGTAGCTCATCAGCAGCACTACAAGCACCTAACACCATTATGGATAAGATTTTATTTTGATAAGTCACACAGTGTTACACAGTAATATTAATATAAAATTGACCAGAGATCTAGTCAATTCCACAAATGTATATAAATGAAGGAAAAAGTTGTGTGAGTAACTTGATATGATTATGAGGATTAATTTGTGCTCGAAACGTCATCAGTTAATATTACTGTGTAACACTGTTTGACTTATCATAATAAAATCTTATCCATAATGGAGTTATACTCTACCACAGTGCCCAAGTTTTATACTTATATCAGTAGCTTCAGAGTACTATCCTGTTCGCCGCTGTAGGTCATTTTAACCATATACTCATGCATTTCTTTGTTTACCGTGTGGATAGATCAGCAGAAAGTGCAAGAACTCTTTAGTGATGTTCATTTTGGCGATCGTTAGACCACTCAAATGCTTCAGCGAATGAAACATCTGGTTGCTGATTTCAAGATCGATGACGTCTTCCTGAAGCCTCAAGGATTACCTCAGTTGGTTCAGGGTAAATTAGCACAATTTTACAACTCTCCCTTACTAGAGTTAGCAGAGGTGGCCGACAGGACTGCCAAGGCCACTAAGTCCAGCGTAGGCATTTCGGTAGCGGTTTCTGACGGTCCTGCCCAATTCAAGGATCCCTCTGCTGGCGAGTCATCCAGTTTTGACGCGGTGGCTCACATCAACAAGTTTGACGAGATTTGTAGCCTTAAATGAAAGGTGAGAGGCAGAAGTCAGCCCCATGGTTGCACAACCCCATATCGTACTAGGTCGTCCTCATGTACTAGCAATAGGGGCCCGAAGTCACGAAACTCCCAGCCTGGGCTGTGTTGGTACCACCGGCGTTATGGTGCCAATGCCCATAGGTGCACTTGCTCATGTACCTTTGATAGCAGGTAGTGAGGAAGTGAGTGAGCCGACACGTGATGGCAACTGACGTCTCTGGTGAACCACTTCCTTGTCTCCTCTTCTGTATCACAGATCGTAATTCTAGGATACGTCTCTTAGTTGACGACGGGGTAGAAGCTAGCGTGATCCCGCCTACACGTCTGCGGCCAACATCCTAGGAGCTCCGTGCCGCAAATGGTCCGCCTATCACTACGTGTGGTAGACGGGTCCTCTAACTTAACACTGGCTTGCGTCGCTCATTTCACTGGGTATTCTTTGTGGCAGATGTGACCACCGGTATCATTGGTATGGATCTCTTGAAGTAGATGCTGGCAGACACAAGTTAATCGACTCATCTACAAGGCTGTCAGTCCATGGCATTGTCACTCGCGGCCCCTCTCTAAGCCCAGTGTACTCAACACCTACAACCACTGGCTTATACTCTGACATCCTTCAATCTTTTGCCGATCTTTTCAAACCGAGCTCCCGGGATCCCATGTGAGACTTATAATGTCATTCATCACACCATAACGACCAGCCCACCTGTTTCTGCAAAATCACGGTGGTTATCCCCAGAAAAACTGTGAACCGTTAAGGCTGAGTTTGATCATGTGTTAGAGATGGGGATAACAGTCCATGGTCTTCACCACTATACGTGGTACCCAAGAATAACGGGATGGACTGTAGACATTGTGGTGCTCACTGTTGACTCAACACTCGAATGGTCCCAGATCCTTACCCGGTTCCTCACATACACGACCTTGCTGCATCTTTGAACGGCGCACCTGTATTCAGTAAACCTGACCTGACGTGTGCCTATCATCAGATCCCTGTTCACCCGGATGATATTCCCAAGACCACCGTCTTCAGTCCTTTTTGTCTTTTGGAGTTTCTTCGCATGCCCTTCGGCTTATGCAATGCTGCGCAGACATTTCAGTGTTCCATCGTGATGTCTTGTGTGGATTAGACTTTGCGTACACCTACTTGGACGACATCTTGATAGCTAGTTCAAATGAGGAAGCTAATCGAAACCAGCTACAACAAGTGTTCAGCTGACTTACAGAACACTCCATTGCAGTAAATCTAGCAAAGTTCCAGATTGCTGTTCACTCCCTGACTTTTCTTGAACAAGTACTTGATGAACACGGCGTTCGTCCCTAACCTGAATAGGTGCAGGCCATACAACACTTTCAAGGGCCGACGTTCCTGAAATCCTTGCGCACGTTTCTAGGTATTGTAAGTCATTACTGTCAATTTATTCCTCGGTGAGCGCATATTTTAACTGCAATCACAGACCTACTTAAAGGTAAGTGCAAGACATTAAGCATGACACCATAGAATTTGGAAGCGTTCAAGAAAATTAGGATGTCGATCGCGGAGTCAAATATTCCAGTTTATTTGGACGTCCAACACCTGATCACCGTCTTTTTTGACGCATCTGACAAAGCTATTGGAGCTGTACTGCAGCAACAGGGGCGCATCTCATGGACACTAATCGCATTTTTCTCTCGAAAGTTGTCCGCATGCGAAGCAAGGGTTAGCAGAGAATTTCTTCCAATTTATGCTGCTATCGGAACTCTCCACGCCAGCAGTATCACTTGGACTATGCTTTGCAGCTCAAATCTTATATTTAACACGTTTTGGGGGCTGGCAACCCTGTGGGAGACACTTTGTCTCAAGCATGCTCCATGTTAGTGACATCAACCATTAACCTTAACAACATGATTGAACTTCAGATGATGGGTTTAGACTTAGAAGAGCTTTCACGAGAAGCCTCTCTAAGGATAGAACGTGTCCCTCTTGTGAATAGTGAAGCAACTATACTATGTAGTATGTCTACAGGCGCTCCTCTACCTATTTCTCCCCTGTCCTTACGCCGAACCGTATTTGACTGCCTTCACAACTTTTCACACACAGGAATACGCGCAACAGACAAATTGGTATCGGCTAGATTTGTGTAGTCTGGTATAAACCATGATGTGAGTAATCGGACACGTGCTTGTGTGAAATGCCGACGGTCTAAAGTTCACAAACATAATATCACTCCGGTTTGATCGTCAGCAACACCTGACGCCCGTTTTAGTCATGTCCCTCTGAATATCGTTTGTCCACTACCTCCTTCTGATGGCCACGCATACCTGCTCACCTGCGTTGATCGTTTTACTCATTGGCCAGAAGCTGTTCCCATTGCGGATGCCATGGCTGAGACTATCTGTCGTGTGTTCATGGAAAGATGGGTCGTACAGTTTGGATGCCCAGCTATGGTGACAACTTACCGTGGGGAGCAATTACACTCAACAACTTTTAATAGGCTGTTAGAGCTATTGGGAGGCAAACGTATAAGAACAACGGCATATCACCCATCTGGAAATGGACTGGTAGAGCGTTTTCACCGCCAACTGAAAGCCGCGTCAATGGTTGTCGATAACACAGAGTCTCTGCCTCTAGTCCTCGTCAGCATTCGTTCTGCACTTAAGGTTGATCTTCAGTGAACTTAAGTCGAGTTGGTATGTGGTACTACACTACGTTTACCGCTTGAGCTTATCGCCTGTGAAAGTTATGAGCCGAGGATTACTAATGCCTGATGTTACGCTCAGAGCCTAAAACGCTTTATGCAGCGAATTCGACCAGCTCCCGCACGTACTCACAACGAGAAAGTACAAGTAGATGGCTGGCTTGGTGATTGTTAACATGTTTTCATACGTTGAGATGCCGTGCGAAAACCCTTACAACCTCTAAATGATGGACTTTAAGAGGTCTTTAGTAGGAAGGAAAATGTTTTCGTTATTGAGCAACTTGGCCGATAAGACACTGTAAACAGACAGGATACTCACCCCCCCACATCCTCAAGCCCAAACACCTCCCCTAAACCTGTCCTTAGTCGAGATTCCACCAGTGAACCGCCTGGGATTTATGCTAATTCCCCTGATGCTCCAGTAAAGCGCCTGTCGCACGTACAGGCTGACGCGTACATTGACTCAAGCGGTACACGGAATTTGTTAACTGATGATTTCGTGATCGACATTATTTAGTACTTTCTATTTATTTTGTCAGCTTATTGTAGTTATTTTTCATAGTAATTTTTCATTTTGTCTTCGTTTGTGGCAATAGCCGTTTTTCCCGGTACTGATCCTCTTGATTTCTCTCGCAGCAGAGTACTAATAGCATTTTTAAGCGCGGATGAATTTCCTCAGATTTCCTATACCGATTATCACAGTTTACATTGAATCCCGGCCAAACCTGTTTGCGATGTTTGGTCTCATTTCGTCACCTGACTCCCATTATTTACGTGAATATATACGATACTGCGTTTCTCTCACTACTCACATTGATATGGAAAGAATTTAAAAGTAGTAATGATAATAATTTAACCTCAGCTTCAAATAAACTGAAAGAATATTCTAAAAAACCTTGAAAAATATGCATAAAAACTCCTTGTTTTGTGCATTTGCGTGGACCATATTTTCATGCATAATCGTGTCACTTTTATTGTGCAATTTTCGATCCGATCAACCAATTTCGGCAAATTTTCTATGCCCACTAAAAGTTGTGAGCTGCTGAACCTTATTTGTTTAGCGAGTCATGCCTGTAAATATTTGTCACCATTTTAGTTATCCAGCTCGCAACATCCTTTTTTGCTAATTGTAACTACCCATCACTGTTGGCTCTTTTGACACTTTACCTTATAACTTTCATCGGTTTCCATGCTGTTGGCAATTACGTTTCTCTAGTTTCAACCTAGTGTATAACTTTCATGTTTTCACCACGTTTACTCTCATCCATTCGGCCCAAGCTTTTTTAGTAATTCTATGCAAATTTTGAAATCTTAGCCTCTTCTCTCATTTTTTCTTTTTCTTTCACCTTGTCCTCTCTAATATGCTGGTATATTTTTACCTTTTGTGTTGATAGTTACTTTCAGTTGAAGCGGAGGGGTGGAGAATTTGTCTAAAACGCAGCCCAGAGGTAATAAGTCACATTTCCGCCATCTCATCCTGAGTAGTGGGCTAGAATCACCAGTGCACAGTGCGCATTAAGTGTGTAGCGCGACACCCCATTCATGTGCAGAGTTCAAAAAAGGTTGAAAAATTATTACATTAAAATAAAAAATTGTATAAAAAACAACTTAGAACTCTGAAAATCTCACTAAGGCGGCCAGCATTATCTCTTCTTTCATTTCGCTGTACTCCACTAACTATGTACGTAATGTCGATATTTAGCTTGAACTTTCGTTTCTTTTCACACTTCTTTATTACTCTCTTAATTCTTCCTTGTCCCCTGAGTGTTATTGTACAAATCTGATTCTCTCAACCAACTGCTTTCGTGTATCGAAGGTTGCTGGTATCCCACCAACATTCCAAGTAGAGATAACCTGTAATGCTTCTTGAATGTTTGAACTTTGTCTTAGCTCATTCATGTGCTATGGCGCCACGCCATCCTTGTTGTTCCGGCGTGACTGATCGCAAGTGACTCGCTCCCTCGTTGTACTATCATTAAGCGCACCCTTTGAGCTTGATGCCCCAGCCAGTTAACAGATAAGTTGTACACTATTGCTACATATTAGTTTTGGTTTTTCGCTTGTTCTAAAAATATAATTCTTATCCGGGCACACAACGGTGTATAGCCTTTCCACTTGACTTCATTCATTCGTACATTCACGGTAGGTAGTGTACTGATCAGGGTTAACGGAGGAGGGCAAGTTTAGTAGGTGGTGGGGTTAAGGCCTATTTGGAGATCACCCTTTGGCACTCACATATCTGTACTGATACAGGGCAGAAAGGACATCACCAATTGTATTATATCCAGGCGATAGGTCTGTCTTTGCTACGTGGTATTTGAATTGCTTATCTCTATATTTTTTGAGTACTTCCGTTAACTGAATACTTCCCTGAACTTCCGTATTATTTTTCTCCTATATTAGTTGAGGTGGTACTAGTGAAGGCCTAGTGATTTTATTGATGTGAGTAAGGCTAAGAAGTCAACAACTGTGAGGACGGATGGTCGTACGGAAGTCACTAGCGTTATTTCTAGCTGAAGCCGTTAGACCGGAGTAACTACTAGGAAATCCGTCAAATAGTGAGATTCCGTTCGCACTGATAACAGTGCCAGCCTTTCAAAAAGTGATGATATAGAACCACAGAAAATTCCATGCTGAAATAGCGCCCATGGTCCTTCAGAAGGACTCATATAACTTGGTGTCAAATTTGACATTTTCAGTGTGAAATACCACCCACGCATTTCGACTGTCATGTGATCTAGCTGCCTGTTTGAATTTCTGGTTGCCATAAACTGACACTTTCCATCAACTCATATAACACTTTAAGTTGCTTCTGTGATTTGTTTTAATCAATCACATATATCTTCAATTACACTACTAACGGTCGCGGGGTTTGAAAATCCCTCCGGCCTGTCGCGTTGAGTCATTCTCAAAATGTGGAGACAAAACATAACTACGGTCCGTGGAATGCATTAAAACGTATGCAAATCAGTCGCATGGGCGCTCACGAATTGGTTGGTACTTACAACAAACCCTTATCAAACATGGACTCAGTTCACCTAGGCTTACTATAATGCTGAATTAAATCTCACTAATTCTGAAATAATTCTAACGCTCTATAGTGAGTAAATTCTGAATCTGTTCTGAAGTGGATTCTTTAATGGCACATACTAAAACTCAGCGCTGGTTTTCAGCATGATTGGTACTAATTCAGCACCATGTTCTTTTTCTGGGCATTTTCACGAGTAGATCAGAACCTACTGGGTTAGCTTATCAGCATTTTTCCAACCGTCACAGGATACATTAAACACGAACTAGCGTTACTTCAGAACGGAAAGACTTAATTCAGCACATAGTGGCAATTTTTTCACCTTAATTTCAGCCCATATTCAGCACTGACAAGGGTTACTATAAGCGAAAAGACTGCTACTAATTATCATCATTTGTGTCCTATGCTGGCGCAGTTCATTTACTTTGCAGAAAGAAATCAGTTTTTATAATTGAGAGAATTTTGTGTTTCGAAAATGTAGTACAGTGTCACTGCAAATCTGTCAAGTGAGGTCCACTGGGAGCATCCTGTAAATAAGCAAAATCAATGATTAGTTGATGAAAAATTGTGCTCATCACATTTTGAGCATTTACATTTAGAAAAGTTTGCTTACATAACTGCCGCTGGTATCTTTTTCATTTACCTAGAAATAAAAATCAATGTTGTGATTAATACTTGTTGACTAAACGTTGACCTATAAAAGTAAGCGGTCTTTTCACAATACTACCTGAGTTCCTTTCTTCAGGTTGCGCCTTTTGACACGATCTTTCGAATTATGAAAGTATGATTTCGTCGCCCTATCCATTAAATCATCAACCTCTCGACCTCATCAGTTGGCCGGAGAACTGTGCCTTAATTATACCTACAGCAACAAGTACTTCATTAATAATAATAATATATATTTCCTATCAATGTAGGACACACCAGTTGTACAGGCATGGATAAGTATTATTTAAATTACATGAATTTGATTTATAGTGAAATTACATGGTTGCTGTCCTCTCTGACATCAGTTAGTGAGCACATTCTGATAGTTAGTCGTTCAATGGAGCACATAAAGAAATATAGAAATATTGTCTTCGCATTAACAAAAATAACCCAAGTACGTGTCGGATAAATTACAAATATTTGGGAAAAAATAAAGCTTGAAGTCAATTCCTCCATATAACTTTGTTGTGTGCGGCATCGTATCTTGTTTTATGTTCAAATTGTGTATTAATTTAAAATGAGTGATTAATTTTTATGATTTTGACATCATTTTTTTGCAAGTAATACCAGATGTGAATTCAACTGAATGCAAATTAATATTGGTCATTGTCAAGCAGATTTGTTTTACTGCACTGAAGTCACCCATAGCCCGCCATTTGTCACAGCATGGTTGCTCCGTAGGAGTAAGTTGATAAACGCGTAGAAAGCTATATAAAAACCATTTTAGATCGTTGACAGTGCTTGTATAAGATGCTGTACAGCGTCTTGTTATGGTGACAGTGGATTTCATCAAGGATGCTGAGCCATTACTAGCCAAACCTTGAGGGATGATATATGAGTAAGTGACTTCAATTGTTTCTCAGCTTCAGTCGGAATGTAGATCAATGCAACTTGTACTACAAAGTAAATACAACAGAAATGTACCAGAGGACAAAGAAAACCAGGTGGAGTCTAAAAGATTTGATTATATTCGTTGTACATTGTAATTTGATGAACAAAAATTTGTTTCTACTATGTCTTTTTATGCATTTATGCTACTAGTTTATTTATAGTCTTTAGGGAAGCAAGGGTATTTAAGCGTGTCTAGGTACTGTAGTAGACTAATAGTTGATTCGTTCTAGGGATAAATAGTTTATTTATATAGTCGGTAGAGTGAAATAGTGTGTACAGAGAGCGTTTGAAACTTAAAACTGTATTGCAGTTCCTGATATCTAGGGGCAGATTGTTCCATATTTTAGAATACATGACTGTGAAGAAGTTTTCGCGGAGTGTTGACTTAAAGGCTTTTATTGTCACTGTGCAATTTTGGTTACGCAGATCGTAAGAGCCTTCTTGCGCGAATTGTATGTCCTTAATGTCTGAGAATGATATTTTGTGTAGGACCTTATAGAAGAATACTAGGTTTATAATTAGTCGTCTTGTCCAGAGTGGGTCAAGTTGTAGAATCATGCACCGTGAAATGTAGTCTTTCTTACATTCGTAGCCTAGTAGTTTCGAGGTAAAATATCGTTGGATACTTTCAATTCTTAGCTTTTCACGTGTGTGAGTGCTGCTAATGATAAATGGACAGTATTCTAGTAGTGGCCTCACACAGGTTTTGTACAGAATGAGCTTTGCTTCATTGTCGTGAAAGTTCCTTAGTATGCGTCCTAAGAGCATCCTCGACTTTTGAGTCTGTGATGCCACTTGCTCAGAGAATGTTAGGTTACTCGAGTACCTCAGACCTAGGTCAACGACACTTTGGAGTTTGGTTAGGTTAGCCGATTGAAGCGTTAACTTTATGTCGATTGAGGGTGCACCGAAGCAGATCCAGCCACATTTTTTAAGGTTAAATTGGAGGTTCCATAAAGACGACCAAGCAGTCACTTTATCTAGTTCTTTTTGTACAACATTCTGGAAGTACCCTAGGTCATCAGGTTGGAATGTATAAGCTACTTTGAGGTCATCTGCAAAGATGAATGGTTTACCATGAGTAAAGCAAGCGCATATGTCGTTAATATATAGGGTAAATAGAAGGGGTCCAATGACACTACCCTGTACTACACCAGAGGTGATTGGGCTAGGCTTCGAAGTTATAGATCCGAGTTTAACTATTTGGGACCTATTGTTAAGGAATGATTTAAGCCATCCTAATAGCGGGTCACTTATTCCTAAGGATTTCAGCTTGTGCACTAGTAGTAAATGGTCGACACGGTCAAATGCCTTTGAGATGTCAAAGTAGATGACAAGTACTAGTTGTCGTCTGTCACGACTGCTGGTCACAAAGTTAAAGAAGTCTAAGAGGCATGTTAAACAAGATCTGGATTTTAGGAATCCATGTTGGTTCGGACTTATAATATTGCAGCTAAGCATATGCTTCATTAGGTTTTCTTTAACTAGTCTCTCCATAATTCTAGAAGCTATAGGTGTGATATTAATTGGCCTGTAGTTACTGACGTCTGTTTTCGAGCCAGATTTGTGTTTAGGCATAATAAACGTTGTTTTCCATACATCAGTGTAAGTTTGGGTTTCTAGAGTCATTGTGAATATTTTAAGCAGGAGTAAGGGAATGTCAGGGCCACCATATTTATAAAAATAGGATGATATGCCGTCAGTACCGAAACCTTTTGAGCATTTTAGGGTTCTTATAGTTTGTTTAATGTTAGTATAGTTAAATTCAATAGTGCTAATTAAGTTTGGTGTGTGTGGAGATGGAGTTTGTGCCACATTAGTAGCAGGGTGTATATTGAGTAACTGGACTGTGGGCTTAAGGTAGTTACCTGCAAAAGTTGAGTTGAATAATTCACACATGTCTGCGGAATTAGTACATAGCCTACCTTTGTCTATGAGGAGGGAAATGCTGTGATTTTTGCGATTCATTCGCTTCTTTAAGATTTCCGTGAGTGCATACACTCTAGCAGGACTGGTTACTGCGATGTGTTCTTCGTTTCTCATACGGAAATCTCGAGCTTGTGAGATGGAACTAAGGGTGTTAAGTATTAAACCTAGTGTGCCAAAGTCGTGGTGTTTGAAGTAACTTGTTGAGAGTTTCTTCAGTTTCATACGATCCTTTGGTTTTATGAATGACTTCCTATGTGGGGACAGCTCAAGTGTTTGCAGTGGAATGACAGCATCTAAGCATGTGTTCGAGTTATGGTAGAAGATGCTCAGAGCTCTCGAGAGGTCATCAGTAGTGAAGTATTCGCTCCATTCGGAGGATCTTAGCACTGATTCTACTAAGGTCCAGTTTGCCTTACTATAGTTCCTATATAGTACTTGTTGTGAAGTGGAGGTATGAGCTGCATTGCTATTCAGTGGAAGTGGCAGAGCACACATTACTGTTTTGTGGTCACTACCTGAAAACTTAGAACCCACTAAGATTGAGAGGGGGCTTATATCGTGACAGAATATTAAGTCTAGTACATTGTCACCTCTTGTAGGGATAGTGACAGTTTGTTTCCAGCCGAAGATGTCCAGTGTCCCTAAGAGCTTGTCGTATTTAGTTGGCCCTTTTAATAAGTCCCAGTTGATTTCGGGTAGGTTGAAGTCTCCACATATGATCTTATGCTCGTATGGAAGAGTGGATACTTGCTCCAGTACATTTATAAGTTGTGTCTCGTAATCACTAAAGGTGCCAGGTGCTCTGTAGATACATCCTATTAGTAGTGTAGCACTTTTGAAGTGTACGTTGACCCACAGGGTGTCGTGCATGTCATTGAGTTCCTTATTTTCTAGCTGTAATACAGTAAGTGTGTTCAGGAAGTACATTAGGCAGCCTCCTCCCTTACCACTCTTCCTGTCACAGCGAAAGTGTATGTACCCTTCGATGCTTATCTCTTCGTCTGGTATATTGGAGTGACACCAGGATTCCGTAATAATGATTATAGGGGGTTTGTATACTGGAACAGAAACCAGCGTGTGTGCCCTGAGCATCGGTAGTTTGTTAAGGATAGATCTAGCATTAATAAGTATTAAGTAGAGTTGAGATTTGAAGTAGTGTTTGAAGTGTTTAAGCTCGTCAATAAAGTTCAAGTGTGGATCAACATCCGCTGTTTCCGCGTGGCATATCAACCCTGTGTTGCAACTAGTTTGTCCACCTATGTCTGTCAAGTTACTATCCGTTTTTTTAGTGGGTAATGGGTTTGATTATTAGATAAACTATACAATGACGTGGTTCTAGGCTTGGGTAGGTTGGAGAGTTGGGTTGAGGTTTTTATTTGGCATATGCTTGTACAGTCTTTGAGTGTGACTAATAGTTCCGTATGTACTAGCCCATGTCTGTTTTCTTCCCGATAGGGGGCCAACGTTGGTGGTATGGGTTCAGAAGGGTTAACATCCCCACCAGCTGTTTGGTTAGCGCTGACAGGGATGTGTTGGATAAAAAATCTTTGGTACCTTGTGAGACCCATGACTTGTTAATCTGCCTATTGTGTGGGGACATTCCAGGAGACCTTACATGGGTGTCGTTACATGCATAGCTGCACTGTGGTTTGTTTCCCAGAAGGCTTGTTCCGTATAATCTGCCAAAGTTAGTTTGTGTGTCATGCTTTGTAGACCCTGAGTACCTGGTGGCTGAGCTTCGAGTGTTGTCACCTAAGTGGAAAAAGGTCTCGTGGATGGAAATAGAAAGGTAATGACGAGACAAAAAGTGGCCTCGGTCTTACTAGATAGACCAAGGGAGATTAAAAACAAGGACCGGTGCTGTCACTGTCACTAGATCAGAAAATCCTTTGTTGAGTATAAAGTACTTTTTCGGCCGAAATGGCTAAAAGTACCAAAAACAAAATGATTTGGAAGAGAAATGGGCAAATAATGAGGATAAAATAGGTATCAAAAGATTCAGCTCGGCGAGCTGCAACCGATTATTACAATTTCAGAAAGTTAGAGTTAGATGAAAAAGAAATAATAGGTAAAAATAGTGGAAATTTACCGTTTTTCAGTCAGATACTGGAAGTTAATTAGCAAAAATCGTAAGTTGAAAGAATTCCCTGGTAAAAAGTATATGAAAAGAACAAGTTTGGGGACTAGTAACACCGTGTAAAAAAAATAATGGAGAAATAAGCTATAGTTCAGATGAAACTAACGAAAAAGTAAATTCCGAAAATCAGGGTTTAAGGTAGATTCGGACTGTCACACAATTGAGACGATTGGTGATGAAAACGTCAGATTTCCAGTATAATCAACACTAAGTCAATAAAAATAAACTATTAAGAACAAAATCGACAACTATTAACAGATAACAATCCTCCTATTAGAATAATAGATACTTAAAAGGGGGCAACTTCAGTCAAGGGTGGAGTTCGTTAGAAAAAAATCAGAACTATAGATATAGCACTGAATAGATAATATAACACGCAAAACTTCGAAAAATTGCACATACTCACCAAATTGAACCAGATATATCCCATAAAATATACATCCAAAATCTGCAGATGGCAGGGTCAGTGATAACAGAGTTTATATAATACTTCCAAGGAAAAATAGTATCTCACAAGTATTCTTATGTGTAGAATGTGGAAATTTAACAGTTTCCGGTAAAAATTGTGTGTAAATAGTTTGTATACGGTTTGAAAGAATCCGAACGAAAATGTAGCGTCTCAATTCCAATTGCGTGATAGCGTCACTACACCAGCTACCAGTGTGACTTGGCACAGTATGCAAGTAGGTTGTGTCGTTGTTGTCCTTGGACTCTATGTCCTTATTTTTGTTTTTAGTTTGGTTGCTAGCATGGTTTTGAATATTATTTACCTTAAAGCGTGAGATATTCTTGGGAGTCTGAATATGTTGGGGAATCTTCGCAACAAGTGGCGTATTTCGGCCTGTTTTGTTACCGAGTTCCATTTGCGTTGTCACGTTTTGGTTAAGAGAGGATGTTGTCAGCTTACAAGAGGGATTGATTACCATCTTATGGCTGTCCATAGACATATCTAGATCCACCGTAGAGGGAGGAGAGGTTACTTTAGGAGTAAGACTATAGCTCACAAGTCTTTCGTTTGGTTTCATTTTCTCTGGAGCTATTTTTACGGGATTAGAGAGGGGGGAGGCTATGAGTTCTACCGTGTTGGTGGTGTGTATATCTATTTTAGTGGCTTGAGGTGTCCTGCCATTTGGTTTATTAAGGTGATTGTAAGCACGCCTTTCAATCACTGTCTTATCTGCTACAACTTTTATCTGTTTGTAGCTTGTGTCCTGTAATAGGATACGTTGTGTGTTGGTGAATTTTTTAGCCTCTGTCTGCGTTTCGAACTGAAGGCGTACAGGACAGCAGTGGTCGTGCTGACTCTTCTTCAGTCTGTGACATTTTGTTTGGGAGTTAGGCATTTTCGCCGCCCTAAGTGAGATGCTTTGAACCTTTTTCAACCCCTCATTATCCGGTATATTGTAGACAATCACACTTAGTTTAGTATCAAGTCTTTTGATAACCTCTGTTGTGATGAAGTTTATCAAGGTGTCTACTTAGTACTGATTCTGTGTCAAGTTCGCCAGGGTTTATGGTCTTAGTCAAGATGTTCAGAGGGGCAAGTTCACAGACCTGTGATTTTATATCACCAACCTGTGTTGATAGTTCAGATAAGTTGGCCAAATTTTCTGAAAATCCTGCATTCATAACTTTACTACACCTTATGTCCCGCATCTCAGTCTTCAGTTCTTCTACAGCCAGCTTTAGTCGTTCTATTTCTGAAGTAAGTGTTGGAGCTGGACTTGGAATCTGAAGTTTTGTGACACGTACATAGGGTGAAGTGAAGAGGTTTATGTCAGGACCAAGTGCTGAGTTTGTAGAAGCGATGCTACTGCTGTTTGTCAGCAAGTTTTCGCCCTCAGTTTCAGCCACAGCAGATGGTAGTGAACCGGCAGCTCGACGCTTGCGGCGTATTGGCAAGCTGTGTGCCTCATTTCCATACTTTGTGGGAGTTGTGCTGCTCGTCGTTGCGAGCATATTTATACTATTAGTCATCACGTTGACAGGTGACTGAGTTCGTGGCTTTTTTTGTATGACTAACCATAACTAATTAGTGAAAGAGTTATTGGTTAAATTTATGGAACTGGAGAAACACTTGTGCGAGTCTCACAGTTAAAATAGAAATATATAGCGAATCAAGCTAAAATGTAACGCAAACGTTGAACGTACCGCGTTCAGTGCCAGCATCAGTGCCAGCCTTTCAAAAAGTGATGATATAGAACCACAGAAAATTCCATGCTGAAATAGCGCCCATGGTCCTTCAGAAGGACTCATATAACTTGGTGTCAAATTTGACATTTTCAGTGTGAAATACCACCCACGCATTTCGACTGTCATGTGATCTAGCTGCCTGTTTGAATTTCTGGTTGCCATAAACTGACACTTTCCATCAACTCATATAACACTTTAAGTTGCTTCTGTGATTTGTTTTAATCAATCACATATATCTTCAATTACACTACTAACGGTCGCGGGGTTTGAAAATCCCTCCGGCCTGTCGCGTTGAGTCATTCTCAAAATGTGGAGACAAAACATAACTACGGTCCGTGGAATGCATTAAAACGTATGCAAATCAGTCGCATGGGCGCTCACGAATTGGTTGGTACTTACAACAAACCCTTATCAAACATGGACTCAGTTCACCTAGGCTTACTATAATGCTGAATTAAATCTCACTAATTCTGAAATAATTCTAACGCTCTATAGTGAGTAAATTCTGAATCTGTTCTGAAGTGGATTCTTTAATGGCACATACTAAAACTCAGCGCTGGTTTTCAGCATGATTGGTACTAATTCAGCACCATGTTCTTTTTCTGGGCATTTTCACGAGTAGATCAGAACCTACTGGGTTAGCTTATCAGCATTTTTCCAACCGTCACAGGATACATTAAACACGAACTAGCGTTACTTCAGAACGGAAAGACTTAATTCAGCACATAGTGGCAATTTTTTCACCTTAATTTCAGCCCATATTCAGCACTGACAAGGGTTACTATAAGCGAAAAGACTGCTACTAATTATCATCATTTGTGTCCTATGCTGGCGCAGTTCATTTACTTTGCAGAAAGAAATCAGTTTTTATAATTGAGAGAATTTTGTGTTTCGAAAATGTAGTACAGTGTCACTGCAAATCTGTCAAGTGAGGTCCACTGGGAGCATCCTGTAAATAAGCAAAATCAATGATTAGTTGATGAAAAATTGTGCTCATCACATTTTGAGCATTTACATTTAGAAAAGTTTGCTTACATAACTGCCGCTGGTATCTTTTTCATTTACCTAGAAATAAAAATCAATGTTGTGATTAATACTTGTTGACTAAACGTTGACCTATAAAAGTAAGCGGTCTTTTCACAATACTACCTGAGTTCCTTTCTTCAGGTTGCGCCTTTTGACACGATCTTTCGAATTATGAAAGTATGATTTCGTCGCCCTATCCATTAAATCATCAACCTCTCGACCTCATCAGTTGGCCGGAGAACTGTGCCTTAATTATACCTACAGCAACAAGTACTTCATTAATGAACCTTACATCTCATCATTTTATAAAAACATAAGGAACAATGCTGGACTTTGTCAAAGTCCCTTGGAATGTAAACTTGAAGCCCACTTCATGTTTTGGAACATTGTGCATCATCACTTTAAGTGATAACTTAGGATCACTCTGAAGGCAGCCGACCATTTTAGCAGTCTATAAGAAATGAGAATTAAATATGTCAACCCAAAAATATCCCTTGTACTTTTCGTCTCTTAAAAATGCTTCCAGAATCTCCAAGTGGCATTCATTCTCGATCGGAAACTCCAGTGTGTAGTCATCGTTTGCTGGAAGGTTGGCTTGCAGTCAATATTTGTTGTTAATTGTAACAGTGTTCAGGATTTTTGTATACAAATTGATAAGTTCCATTGAAGCATCTTTAAATAAATAATTTTTAAGTACTTGGCGGTTAATTTCTTAAAATTCATTGAATAATCGACGGCTTCATTAGACGATAATCTGAAAGAATTTTACTAAAAGTAACAATTATTCCTTCTGGTTAGATGTAGTTGTTGTTTTTTTGCCAATAGGAGATGAAGAATGGAAGTTGGAAGCTTTCGAAATACTGAAAATGAATGGCACTGAATTAGGTTAATACTTTGGAATTGCGGTTAAAAGGTCACTGAATATATTATAAGCTACATATTGTGGTCTGATGAAACCAAATTCACTAGCAGCTACATCAAATCAATGGAGTTATAAAAAAATTCATTTCATTTTTCTTTGCATCCCCTAAAAATTTGTTGGATAGAAAATGGAGACTGCAGTCCACAATGTCCTCAGATTCTTATCGAAATGCTAGACTTTTATTGATATAAAACTTGGGCACTGTGGTAGAGTATAACTCCATTATAGATAAGATTTTGATAAATCACACTGTGTGATGTCCGTTCTTCCTGTAGTTGAGACAATGCTCCCCAGATAAATGAATAAAGCAACCTCTTTCAAATCCCTCCCGTTGATGGTGATTGGCACTGGGTGTTGCTGCTGCCGTTGTTGTTGGTTGTCCGTATAGAAGAACCGACTTGACGTTGATGGTCTTAAACTAAGTCCATCCAAATGTTGTTCTTTTGGTTCTAGTTTCAAATGTGGACAAGAATCGCATGGACTGATTCATTTTCATGATTCCTTTATTATTGACGGTACCGCGATACGGAGTTTCTCTTTGAATCTCTGACGACCGTCTCATATCCTATTGATTTCTAAAAAATTTTCGCTTGACTTAATACATGGAAAGGTTGAGACTTTCTGGCGTAATCCAACCGGTTCTCTTACAACTTATTGATTCATGTATTCTGTCCATTCTTCTCTATTGTTTACCCTTATACCTCCCTGTACTTCTGACAACGGACTGTCATATTATGTAGAACACTGAAAGCTGTAAGTAACGTTGGTGGCGTGCCTGTGGCTCAACTAACTGACACTTGTTGGTAGGCATTTTAATTCCTGCAGGTAGTCGGCTAAGGTCATCTTGCCTGATGCCGGGCATCCTCTTTGTTCGCAAATTTTTCCTTCTACCTTAACAGGTAAAATCAGAAGAGATTACATAAGAATTTAACCTCGTGCAGCGAAATATAAAAATTCTACAATACCATGTTTAGCACGGGTGTTGTGTGAAGAAAGAGACGTCAGAAAGGAACTTATCAACTTTATAAAGCAGTAGGTGAATTGCAAATTACAGGCGAAGACCATTTTTACACGTATTTTATGTGATGTCTTTTCGTCTTATCGTACCACTCAGGGGAGTAGAGACGTCACTGTCATCTTCAGTGAGATGCCCTCTGTTGCAGTAGAGAACACGGTGGTTCTGAAACTACTGCGTGAAATGAAAGCAGGTGAGTCACATGAGCCGGACGAACTTCACCCTAGACCGTTAATCCCCTTGTTTGCCATCATATACGTTCCACTTACGAAGATTTTTCAAATGTCTCTGATCCAGGCTAGGCCACCAAAGGACTGAAAGGAAGCAATTATAAGGGGAGGATAGGCGACTGGTCTCTTACTGCTAGCCTGTTTTTCCGACCTGCATCATAGCAAAGCAACTAAAAACTATCATAAGGGATCATTTTATTAGCTCGTACGGAGAAACATGGGTTACTGACTGGGGAGCAGCATGGATTCAGACTGGGCGACCCTATTTGACAAACCTACTGTGAACTAGGGAAGATTGGGTTCAAGCCAGGGATAAAAACCTGCTGTATCCCATATAGGTCTCCTGAGTAAACTAAGAGGTTTTTGGTTAGACCAACGCCTGTGGGTGGTTTAAGGACTACCTAATGGATATAAGGTAAAAGGTAAGGGTCAGTGGCGTACAGCCAGGGTGGAAAGTAGCACTGAGTGGAGTAGTTCAGGAAACCGTAGCAGGCCCCTTGCTATTCCCACTATATGTAAATGAACTACTGGAAATTCTTACTTTATCTTCATTATTATTTGTGGATGATATTAAGATCTGTAAAACAGTGAATAATAGTGATAAGTAGGTACTACAGAGTGATCTAGACAGATTAGCGAAGTGGTCAAACCTCCGGAGCCTGGAAATCAATTCCAAGGAAGGTACGGTGATGCACTGAGGTCAGATGTTTTAAACATCGTACTCCTTGAGGGATACATAACTGACGGATGTTAAAGACTTAGAAATTATCGTCGGCCATGACTTGAAAAGAAACGTAAATTATAATGCAGATGCAGCTAAGGTTTTTCGAATGCAACGGGCACTTCGAAGGGTTTTCGGAAGATTAGACGAGTTTGTGTTTCAAGTATTCTACGCAACATGTGTCAGGCATCATCTAGAAGAATCTATACAGGCGTTGAATCTACGCTTCAGGAAGGAGATACGTATCTAGGAAAGAATACCGGGGGTAGGAACCGAATTAGCCAGTGGTATCTCGCACATTCCTAATGACAGGAGTATGGAACATTTGAATCTCACCTTATTATCTTACTGATGGGGTAGTAGTGACCTAATTTTGGCATATCTTATATTAAAGAGTGACTTGGGGATTGACCTGTTTACTCCTCTCTCTTCCTTTAGGACACATTTACGAGGTCACCACAAAAGGGGCTCAAACTGAGGGTGAATAAAATGAGCGTGGAATTTAGAGTGGTGAAAGTTATCTGCAACTGCACGCCTCCACTTGCTTCTGTCTTCTGCTGTACTTTTCACCTACATCCATGTTAATCCATACTGTTTCAACTCCTCTTCACACGATCTCCTCCATGTCACCCTTGCACCGACGAACCACTCGCCGCTTCCCTTTCGGGTTCCACTCGAGCATTGGCCTGACGCGCGACGTCACCCAGTGGCCTCCTCAGTGAGTGTCCAATCTATCTCCACTTTCTCCTGCATATTTGTTGAGCGATTGGTTCTTGTTTTGTTTGTTCCCATAGTTTCTTGTTGGTGATTCTTTCCGGCGGCCATCTGATCTTGAGTATAGAACGAAGACAGTTGTTGATAAAGGTCTGCAACAGTCTGTTGGAAATATTCTTTGTGACCCCGCCAAGTTTCTGATCCGTAAAGAATGACTGACTTGACGTTTGTATTGAAAATCCGAATTTTGTTGTTGATGCTGAGTTGAGTGACGAAGATTTCCAGATTGGTTTCAGGTTGATGAATGTGTTTCTCGCCTTCCCGATTCTCGATTTGACATCCTCGTCCGCTTCACCTGCCTGTAGTTGAGACAATACTCCCTGGATAAGTGAATGAAGTAACCTCTTTCAAATCCCTCCCGTCGATGATGATTGGCGCTGGATGTTGCTGTTGTTGTTGTTGGTTGGTTATTTTCATAACCTCCGTCTTGTCTATGTTCATCTGGAGTCCTGTCTTCTCTGGCTGCTTCTTCGATCAGTTTGTCAGTTTTCGCTTGTAAGTCTTCGATTTTGTGTGACATCAAACAGAAATCATCCACGCGCGAAATCCAGGTCTTCTAGATTCTTCACATCGGTCCAGGATATCCCTGTCTTCTCGTTTCCCACTGTCTGACGCATAATCCAGTCCACCACAATTAGGAATCAATATCATTGGTGATAATAAGCACCCTTGTCTGACTCCTGTGTTTACTCCAAACGCTTCGCTGAGTTTTCCATTGTGGATCAGTTGACATGTGCCGTTGTCGTACAGCTGTTGAATAAGGTTGATGAATATTTGGGGTACGCCGCAGTACTCGAGTAGTTTCGAAATTACTTCGCGGTCAACGCTGCGCTGTCGAAGGCCTTCTCAAAGTCTATGAAGGAAGTTTATGTAGAGGTTTGATTGCCATTGCATGCTTAGTTCTGTGATAATGATGCGTAGAGTTGCAATTTGGTCAGAACATGATTTGCCTTTTCTGAATCCAGCTTGTTCTGGTCGGAGTTCTGTATCCAGTGCGTCCTTGATTCTCTCCGGGATGATGCGACTCAGAATTTTACTTGGCGTCGACAGGAGCATGATTCCTCGCCAGTTCGTGCAGAGTCCTAAGTCGCCCTTCTTTGGTAGTTTCACGAGGTAACCTTTCCTCCAGTCAGTAGGCACCTTTCCCTCTTTCCAGATCTTTTGCAATAATGGACTCAGCATATCTGCTGTCGTTTCTGGGTCCGCTTTCAGTGCTTCAGGGGGTATTCCATGTGGTCCAGCTGCTTTTCCAGCTTTTAGAAGCTTGATTGCATTCAAGACTTCAGTTTTCGTTGGAGGATTGGTGTCAACTTGCAGTTGTGTACGTGCTGTTGTTGGTATTTCTGGACGGGTTGTAGGTGGTGTTCAGTTCAAGGGTCCTTTGAAGTGGTCCGCCCATTGTTTAATCTGTCTTTCTTCTTTGGTAATTGGGTTCCCTTGGCTGTCCTTTGTAGGTTTCACTTGTGTTGATCTCTTCCCGAGAAATTAGAGCCCTGCAATTATATATATATTGCAGGGCTTAACACAGGACACAAGAAACTACTCTCCTTATTATATGAATCTGTATAATTTTTTTTATCCTTCCTTATATTCCACTAAATTTCACTTTAAGAGATTTTACTGCTTTTTAAATTTTATGTACTTATGTATTTATAAAAGGAGTTAAACTAATGCAAATGCTCCGGGAATCCCATTCTGTATGAATATTATTGTTTGGAATGAAGTGGTTATTACTTTTACAGATTGCAAAATCTCAGGATCTTTGAATTTAGGCCACAGTCAAGCTAATTAACTACAGTTTCGCACGACGGAAAAGGTGAACTCTAGACTGTGTAATTCACTCACGTGTTCATGTCCGTCTCTGTACCATCATTTAGACTGGCCATTCTTGACATTTTTTTCGAAAGAACTGAACATTTCCTCCTCTCGGATTGCTTCAGGTAAGGTTTTATGGGGACTAATGTTTTTCAGAAATAATGAGGCTTCTAAAAACTTATTTTCCCGGGCTAATTTGTTTATCTCTACTGCATGAATCGAAAATTAAAAGCCTTAATCAACTAATGTTTGGAGAAACACGAATGTAATTATTGCATATTTCAGTGGCTGCACATTCTTATTATTTATTATTATTTCATCAGTTGGAAGACAAAAGATGCTGATGGCTCATGTGTTTGGACCGACTCAATTCTCAGCATTATCAAACTTCACACGAACTTTCGTACAAAGGTTTCGCATATCACTGTCAAACTTCATATAGGATAAGTCTTTGAGCTATTGGTAGCAGCTACAAACTTTCTAATTTTACCCAATAAGTTTTAAGTGTTATCGGTTTTTTTTTACATGCGACTCATACTTAGTGAAGGGGACAGTAGGAGACAGGAGACTAGGCGAAATCAGAATAAACTGATATTTTCACATAAATCTTAGCATCAAACATATTTTAGAGGCGAACTGAGGAGTTGGACATGAACGGCTCACTAGAGTCACATGGTGACAAATTTATTGTTTTCGAAATTATGCACCATTCTGACTGCGATAAAGATGTAAAGGATTAGCGCTATCAGTAAGAAACAAGCAACCCATCTACTCGTTCTATTTGCTTGCTGCACTAGCCCTACTTTGCTATCTGAGTCATTCAGAAGTGTCCGATAGTTTCACAGACCACAGGTAAACAGATCAAAGACAATGCTAACACCAGGACTTTCATATGGGGGTAAGGACGATTTAAGGGCCATGACAAAGAATTGACTGCTAAATCACCTGTCAATATAAATCTAGCTGACGGGCATGACAACGTGGCTTAAGTGTGGTCTAGTGAAAAAATGGCCCGTCGATGGGTACACGTAAACGAAAAACCATCTCGTTGAATAAACTTCTTTCTGGTTATCATTCACCAGTAAGAGAGTTCCTTTCAACAAACAGCACGGCATGCAGTCAGTGGTCTCAGTGTTGGTGACAAGCTAATAAGAAGATCATGTCTGACAGCATCTACACTAGAATGACATAACAACAGAATCAGCGTAAGTTTTTAGGAAATTGGTTGGGAGCAATCTACTTCGTAGCACCATGAGTCACCTGGAGGGCGTGAAACCTTCATCTCTCAAGTCACGCAAGGCTTAACCATGGGTTACTCGTGACAGGATAAGCAGATACGAGTAACGGCTGACTATGTGACCTAGGTGAGAAGAACACAGCCCTTTTTAGATTCAGATATTAATTAAATATTCTACCGCTTCATTGTGTTGATTTCATTTTCCTGTTTCTAATTCAGTGTTCTACACTGCGATTATAGCCGATATCGGTGGTCCCACTGCTAGTAGTAATAATGTAAACTCATCACCAGAGCAACATTGACTGCCGTAATATGATCAACAGAAACAATACAGGAAAGTGCTTGCATTCGAACTTGCAGGATATCTCAAATAGCTTTTTAGGGTAAGATGGAGGGATCCACTTATATATATGCAGGCCTTCTATAAATATACTATATACTTTGTAACAAACTCAGAAACTTTGAATTGGAATTCGCCACAGAACGAATCACCCTTTAAATGTTGATATAAAAGGAAGAATGGTGGGAAGAATCTGTTAAAAAGGTGGAAATTGCTACTGCAACATTCAAAACACATTATTTTACTCTTCTGTGTGTTTGAACACACCAATAATCACTGTGTGACCCAGGGCATTTCATTGACCTGAAGGTTAATCTCTCATGAATGCTGTTTTATTCCTATTTGCATTTCCATACACGTAAATAGCGGTTAAAATGAGCCAGCTGCAGTCCGATATAAACCAAATAAATTTTGCCATTGGTGATGTAGTATATGTTGGTACCGACACACAGAGGATTGGAAAAATTGAGTTTATTGGGGAAACTCAGTTTGCTGCAGGTGAATGGATTGGTGTCAGTCTGTTCTCTCCGTTGGGAAAAAATGATGGCAGCGTTGATGGTGTAGTTTATTTCAAGTGTGAACCCTCTCATGGTATTTTTTCAAAGCGTGGCAATATCCGACATGCATCAAACACTGATGTGTTGGAGCCTGCGAAAGTAACTGAACATTTTTACTCACTATTTGGTTATATAAGCTTGATTTTTATTGTTTTTCACTAGCCCGCAATGTTTTAAATTGTGATTAAAGTTCACAGTCGCGTGAGTCGGCAATTTAAACCGATAGTTTGGCCATTAAGTGGGTTGAAGGGCCCTGTATCTGCACATTATTCGTATGTTTACTGAAAATGTTACCATATTTCTCCTGTTTGTTCTTGTTGATCTTGCACATTCAGCTAATTCTGACATGCTATCGCGTAACTGAATAAGTTAGTTGCAGAAAGTTTGTAACTAAGGTGATATTGTTAATTTCAGTTGCCTCTAAATCACCCCTTTTCCCAGAGGTTGGTGGTCCTTTAAGTGGGTGTCAGGACGATGAATTGGGCTCGTGAAAGTGTATCAGCGTATGCTTTGCCTACGCATCCGTATGGTTTCTATCTGGTACTTAGATTCTTTGAACGATTACAGGACAAACTAGAGCCACAGTGGGAAGTTCTCTGTGATATATGGGTGTGTAATTGGACCTGTCTGTTGTGTCTTCTTCCAAAGTCCTCACTTATGCCTGCAGTATGCCTGGGTCTTCAACATATAACTCTACAAGTTCATATTTTGGGGCGAAAAATCGGGCAACCCAGACGACACGGGAGGTCGTTAACGAACGATAGAAGCGTCAAGGTTTCTAGAACAGACCCGTTTTGAGTTCTGGCTACTCCTAGACGAGCAGACTCAACTTACTTTCGTACCGGAACCCTTCTCGCAAAGGTAAATGGCGAGCCACGAGATTTCCGTCTGGCCAATCTTGTGGAGAAGGACCTCTTGTTCAACGGTGTTAAATGTCTTCGCAAAGGTGATAAAGTTCACGTGGATTGGAATATTCATGTCCAAAGATGACATCCGGCCATTCCACGTTGACAGTAAATTTTTTGTTCAGAACCTACGTTTCCTAAATCCACGTTGAGTTTCACGGTGTTCATTCGTTCTGTCAAGGCAATTTCCGATCTCATCATTCATCAATTTATCATGACTAATGTAAGTATTACTATAGGTCTTTAACATGTAGCGTTTCGTCGGTCCCCACTCTTGAAGACAGAAAGAGGATGGTAGTATTACACTGAGCTTTTGTGAGTCTACTGAATACCGGAATAGGTCACTAAAAACCATAGTTTCTGCACAGTGCCACAAAATGGGTGTTTGAATCTTGTCTCAACCCCCACCCACTCAACCCTATTTAGAGTGGAAGCCGCTCTCATTGCTGGACGCCGTGCGCGTGTTTCTCTTGAAGGTTATTGGTTGTCGGTCGTGGAACTTCATGAGGAAGGGGAATGTTAAGTCGGACGTTTACCCCGACATTTGTCTGTGCGAAGGTTTGCGCATTTCTAGGACTTTAGGGGGCGACAGAAGGCCTTCAACTTCTTTGTCACGGTTTAATGTTGCTCCTAATGGGGGTGGTGAGCTTCCGGTGCATAGCTACCCTTGTACAGCGCACACGGCAGATAGTCATGTGCCATAACTCGCCACACTAGCTAGTCTACCGCTTCTGATCAAATAATATTTGTTCAAGTAGGTTGCTGCTAAAAACGATACATTGAAGAGAATAAGAACACTTAGTGATTGTATGTCTTGTGTCAAATACCTGGTTGCCGATCGTCGTTCTTGAACAAATTTTTGGATATAGTCCTGTTAAGCTGCTTCAGGGTTCGGCTTTTCTCACTACTGAGGTTGTCTAAGTGTATTTGAGGATAGAGCTAGCATAATCGTCCTTCAAACCGTGTTAGGATTGCCTGCTACTTATGTCGTGGTGCTTTAGGGGCTAGCGTGCAGAACATCCGGTTTGGAGATGGTTGTATGTCTTCAGTGTCTCATGAGTTATTCTCCTGGTAGGCTTGCTGGGGGGCAATTCCCACTAGTGGAGTCGTAGGACAGGGCGGATTAGTGTACTAGGGCTAGGGATATAACTGACACAACATAAACTCATTTGACGATTTTGATACCGCCTTGTTATGATGCTAGTACATCCATCTTATTCAGAAGTTGTATTCGAAGGCGTAATCACTTCTGGTGACTCGTTTTTTTTGTCTGAAAACTTTTTTGTGGGTTTGGTCTTATGCTGTTTCATCGTTTCCTCATGACAGTTTCGTTAGGTTCACCAGGGGACATGCTAGTGGAGCGCAGCAGGGCTCTGTATACACCTCGCAAGGCCAGCGATGTCTAGTTTCCACAAGGAAGGGACTGTGACACATGTATGGCACCTGAGTTACTTTTTGGGCCTGAAGGACAGGTGCCTATTAGGTGAGATATTCTTTGTAGCTATTTGTGACCTGAAATTCTAGATGTGTCAAGATTTCAATTTTTCACATTACATGGCTTATCATCAGTAACCATATTGATTCTCTCATATGTATACGTGTTAATCTTCAGATAATCTTATTTATTGTAGACGAGTTATAAGTTATATTGATGTGGCATAACTGCAAACACATGACATATTCGCCTCAGCTAAACACACATAAAGGAATTAAAATTGAACAGTTTTATAAATGCATTTATAGATACTAAATGCAATGAAATGGGATTTGGTTGATTCTGTCGCTTGAACCTTAGCGTTTAAAATGATGAAGTTAGTCACAACCGCTTAAAATAAGTGTGAAGATAGTATATGTTTTTTACATTCAACTGTGTCTGTAGCTCATTGTGGATTAGGCCAATGGGTTATATGTTCGAACCCGAACCTCCTTGTCGAGGTTTAGCCAATCAAGAAATATTATCAGCTTTCACATAACAGGTGTGGCTCGTTATCAGTGAAAGCACTGAAAGATCTGTGGATGTTATGTATTTATTTATGTACATTCATCTGAATACATATTTTTAGATTTGAATGTCATTACTGTACACCTCAATATCTTATTTTACAGTCTTTTTCTCAGTGTAGTACCAGAAAGCCCGTAGTTTCACCATACTTTTTCTTTATTCATTGGCATGTTCAGTATATGCTGTCCTATTTTATGATCAATAAACTGACTTTTCCACCTTATATTTCAAAGTAATAGTAAGTGCAAACTTAACACTGGCTACTGATGGGATAGTGAACATTGAGTACCATAACAGAATGTAAACGCTTCACAGAGTTATAAGCCTCCGGTCACATTTGCTATTCAAAGATTAGTGATGTTAGTCCGTCACTGAAATGTTGGTGGTTGGGGTTGTATTCAAATTCATAACATAAAGTGAAAGTAATAAGAGGTATTGATCAGTCAGCTTTGGAATATCACTTTTTCAGTTCTTAAAGCTCACAATGGACTAACATATTTTTCTCTTCCTTTTGTGATCTCAAAAGTGCTAATTATTTTAAAGATGCTTATTTCAGATATCAGATAAATTCATAAGCTCTACTGAAAGTTTCTATCCCGCATATATTTAAAAATTTGACGTTTATGTATTGTGCTATTACTCAATGTTAAATTTACCTTATTTTCTATTGATTACCTTTTAGATGGAAACAACAACCAATAATGATGATAGATTATCAATTGGTTTGTCGAAGCAGGATAGTATTGCCGATGCCGGTAGTGTTTGTTCGTCTCGACATTCGGCAGTAAATTCCCATATAATTCCGCCAGGACAATGTGGTCTCCAAATTGGTGATCTTGTGCAAGTTTCTGGAGGCCGTGTCGGTATCTTAAGGTATTTAGGACCAACAGAATTCGCTGTTGGTGAATGGGCTGGGGTTGAGTTAGATGAACCTACCGGGAAAAATGATGGTTCAGTCGCCGGTGTACGGTAGGTGACCTAATAGGTGTTGTAGCGCATTTGTATAAGATGTTTCATGCAACCGGTTCCCTTTATTAGTTTGAAGAGAGAAAGAACGAACATATTTGCAGGATAATACGAGCTCGTTTTATTTCGTGGATTCTCATCAACTGCATACATCCTAAACAAAATCAAATTATAGGTTTCAAGAAAGTTGTGGAACATACTTTTTCATAAATACTTTGAGTTATAGATAGAAGGCATAAGGAATATAATTGCAGAAATTGATGTAGGTAGACAGATTATTCGGTGTCAAAAAACAACTAATTATATATAGTGGGATTGGATAAGAGGGGTAAGAGTTCAGATTTCTATTGGAAAACAACACAGATTGGTTAGAGGAATATTACAGGGTCAGGGTCAGAGAACAAAGTAAATTTACACATCTTGTGGTGGAGAGTTTAAGAGGGTGGGGGTGAATAGGGAAGTAACATTTATAACTTAAACACACAAACAATTAAGTAGATTTAGAACTTGAAGGTCAAAATTGAATAGAATGTTACGTAACAAGACAAACACACAGGCATACTGACAGAAAGGCAAAACAAAATAAAATAGAGTTAGGGTTACCAAGGTAGTGAAAGATTAATCACACTATCTTTCTGTATACAAAGGTCTGGTCGAAATCTCTTGATAGCAATGGCTTCTGCGAAGCGAAGATGTATAAGATGTCTTTGTCTTACCTTTGACCGTTAACCATTCCCTATTAGTATTTGTTTCTGTAAATCTATGCGTTTATTTATAAGTTGCACCCCGAGGGTGGGTAGTCTCCGATCTTCCTCTCAAAATGTTCTCATGTGGCCACACGTTTCGCGCATCTGCTGGATAAGTTCTATCTACTAGCTTCATGTAATAATAATAATAATAATAATTTGCTTTATTCCAAAACAGTACTTGTGATACAGAATGGAATTCTCAGCATTTTTACTACAGTATTGCATCCAGTTAGTACATTGTCAATAAATAGAATTCTACATAGATTGAGGAAACCACAGTTCATTATTACAACAATACATTGGCATGTTCAGTAGCAAAGGTAAAGCTGAAACAGTGTTTGAAGGTGTTAGAAAAGTGGGAGCTGTCTTATTAACTGGCGTAAGCGAAAGAAAGAGACAAAGCAGCACATAACGGAAAAAGAAGAGAGAGAAAAGGAACAGAAAGAAAGGAAATGTTGAACCTATTGATGAAGTGGGTTGGAAAGATGAGATCCAGTTGTACTAATGACTATTTAATGAATTATAGGTGTCACGCCTAATGCTTTCTTTATCACACAGAACGCGAGCTAAGTAGGGTATGGTTGAGTTTTTGTACTTGCTGGTGCGAGCATATAGTTTTCTATATTGGCTTCTGGTTTTACCTGATGAGATGCAAGGGGAGAGTTGTGAGTGAAGAGGGTGGTGTGAGTTAGATAAAATGGACTTGGCCCATTTTTCACATGAGTCCATGTGCCTGTCAACCAAAATATTAACAAGCTGGTTAAGTGGCACGTTGCTTACTCTGCTGACAACATTTAACATCCTGCGTAATATGTTATAGTCTTTCTTCAGTAGCCCAGGAAAAACTAAGGGGGAACAATAGAGAATAATAGGCAGGATGCGAGAATTAACGAATTGTAGGAGTAGGGGTTGGGTAATACCAGAATGTTTTAACTTCTTAATGTAGAAGGCAAGACGGAATATTTTCTTAGAAATTGTAGTGTTCTCAGAAAAGTGATTGGGCGAATGCGAACGTTCGGCACTTTGTCACCGGACTGTTAGATATGGATGTCGACCTAGGGGAGCTGGGAAACGCTGGCTCTAGACCTGTGACGCAAATGGGTTGCAGAATCTAAGGGGATCGAATGGCGTACGAATCTGTTTTGGTTACCGGCAGCCATAGGGAGGCATCTCCTGGTGCTGCTCTACTACTTTATGGATCAGACTTCATGACAAAGGCTTTGACAGTAGTCCCTTAATACAACCACTGGCTTGTTCTGGGCGTCCCGGTAGTATCTCGACCCTCATACAAATCATGGAACAACAGTCAATGGAAGATTCTATTCGCATGTACACTATCACAGATAACTACCATGATCATATCTACATATATATATATATATATATATATATATATATATATATAGTCCGTTCTGTTTTATTTTTATAACCTTTACCTTTTCTGGTATCGTCACTTGCATCAGCCGTTTGCCGTTTTTTGAAGTCTTATTCTATCCGTACTGTTTCGAGTTGTTAGTTAGTTGCCTTCAGAATGCTTGGTATTAATCTTCTACCAGTCATGTCGCACATCACGGCTGTTATCGTACTTTGCAGACTTCACGAAGTGTAAAAAACGATCCGTGATGAATAAGCTGGGTTTTTTAGACCATAGTCAAATGTTGAGCCTTCACCACTTGATAGAATAATTTCCGACACAACACAAGCCAAGAATCGTTGTATTTCTCGATATTGTAGTTGCCTTTATTCCGTTGAACATGATCCATTTAGTCTTTTAGAGTGTGGTATCTTGAGAAGTTAGTTGAGATTTTGAAAACTATTCCCAAGTAGAATTAGGGAATACACTATTCTCAAATGCCAGTGGGGCTTGACAGCGTTGCTTGATTACAGAGTTTCGCTTTAGCACTTCCATCGAAGATATTCTCTAGGTAGTTGCGAAGGATGTTCGTGGTGGCGGCGGTGTAGGTCTGTTAAGCGAAAAGATTATTTGACTTTGAGCATGCAAATAATGTCGTCCTACTGTGCAATGATATACGCGCTGCCCAGTTAGCAATCAATATTTTCAAGTGTGGTATGTGCTTCGCGTCTCTTAAATGTAAAGATTATTGCAAAGTCACAAAGAGCCTGCGTCCCCACCCACCCTCACAAGGTGAGTCATTAGAAGTAGTGGAAAAGTTTTTGTCTGTGTAGGTGCTGGTAAGAGAGGGGTTGACACCCAACTCTTCTGTTACTCAGGTTGTGTAGGATCGCATTCACAACACTTCGGTGTACAAAGTCATGCTTTTAACCTGTAAGGCGTGTTTTTGCCGAACTGAGGATGTGCGTGATGTTTGATTATCGCTCTCTCCTTAGAACTGTTGGGGTAAGGTGGTCACATAATATTAGTAATTCTTAAGTCTCATGGCTAATGTTTGGATAAGATGGGTTGATCTGCCGATGATTATCACCTTTGAATGCCGGATTCGTTGGTTCGAACATGTGCATTGAATATCATTCCAGTGGTTTCTATACGGTTCACTATTTTCTAACCTTTAGATTAGTTGGATAGTGCACAGAGGTAATAAGCCCATGACATAGTACAATAAGATAAAAGATAGTCGTGTTGAGTTAGAATCCTCTAGTTTAATCATTACTCCCTAGATAAAGTCTGAGCAATCATATGACTCAGTGGTTCAAAACCTAATCAGATATATTTAAGAAATCAATTACAACCATAGGAGAGTACTCATATTTCTCCTATCACTAAATCTATTGTGGAATTGTAAAGGCTCTTTCGAATATCATATCTTATGTCATCCTGTTTTCTACTCAGTTTTAACCACCTAGACATGGTAAATCAAATTCCATTGTGAGTGATATTTGTTAGTGAAACATGCATGTGCGTCCGTGGCACAGTGGTTAGGACTCTCCCCTACCATGTACATGGTCCGGGGTTCGATCCCCTGCTGACGCACACCTGATATCAATTGGTCGGCCTGCGAAATTTGGGCTACCGATATCACATGCTGAAAATTCCATATTTGTACCGAAAATACGGTGTGGAATCAAGCTATAATAAAAAAACAAGTTGCAGAGTCTTGTGCAAGCTTAGGCGTAATACTTGTGACTAGTAAAGATGCGATGCAATTTGGTACCGTACTTGTGGAACTATTTCACTTCTCTGTAATATTATGATTATATGACGGCTCGGATTAATGTAAATTTATGCTAGGTTTATCTTACTTTCGGTTTCAAACTAGGAGCCTCTAAGGATATTGTTAACTAGCTTAAAAACTTTTAATATGCGAAAAGCTCCGTGTATTTTATTCACTTTAAAAATCTTATGTGTGCATTTCTAAGGTAGCAGTTTAGAGGCATTAAGGCTTCAATCACATTTCACGTGTCAGCATAGATTTCAATGTAGACTTCGTTACAATGTGGTGAGAGCTGTCTACTAGCCAAATTGGTAGACAGTAATTTACGTCAATATTTACGTTCCCAAGATTTGTCGTGAGAAAATGTGAACAAAGATTGATTCAAAACCGACCACAGCAGACTTTGCGTAGGCGGATGCAGTTAACATATAGAGGATTTGACATTCAAGAAACAGTCACAAATAGATGAAAGAATAACTTTACGTGAGAAACAACCAATCGGAAGACTGTGTCTGTGTGCTTAAATATCCATAGTAGTGTACATGAAAATATATAAATATGCTTTGATTTCCTTAATAAATGATCTGTTGCCTGACCCTTGCCTTCTGTCGTTACAACAAGTCAACATCAATTACAGATCACTAAAAACCAGGGAGTACTGGACAGCTATTTCTCCCTAGTTTGTAGCTCTTCAGTATTACGCACCCACGATATCGCCAGTGATCGAACCCGGGGGCTTCATGTTGCGAAACCAAGCTCATTGACCGTTCAACCACTTGGGCCGGAATTCAATTAGCCTATGAATTCTTTGTTAATTCGTGATATAGCGCTATCCTCACCAATGCCTTCGATTAGCATCCACCCCATTTCGATATGATGAACTCCACTGGTCATGACTTCTCCCTACAGCTCCAGGACATCCACCTAGTATCCCTGGTGGGGTCGTGAGTGTGCACTGGTGAAGAATCCCGAACTAGGGTGAAACAGCTCTCCAGTGATCCTTGGTTTTTAATGATCTTTAAATTGATTTTGGTTCGTGACGAAATCTAACAGTTGAAATTAAATCGGTGATTTTTGTTGCATATTTTCGCCTTATTTTCATTGATACCCGGATTCTTCGAGTTATTCTTACAAAATCACTCAGGTCATTTTATACAGCTTAGCAGACACAAACAAATATCCTGGAATTCACCACGTTTCATTTGTGAAACAGTTTTTTTTCAAAATAAATCTTTATGCCTTTAATTTATTATTTCTTTTGTATAGATATTTCACTTGTAAACCAAATTACGGATTATTTGCCGCTGCTAATCGTGTTGTACGGGCTGGTACTAGTAAGGATGAAAGTCGTACTTCTGGTTTCAATGTTTCAAAAAATGGTCAAACTCGGTGAGTATTTTGTTGGTATATTTCTTCAGTTAATGGGAAATGGTTCTTTAGCAGTTACCTGGAGAAAAAAATACAAAAATAGGTTTATTATATAGTTGTTAATTTAAGTTTCTATATAGTGATTGGTATTTATCTGTTGCTAACAGTTGTCAACTTACACAAGATCTTATTTATCTTTTTCTTCTTAATTCATGTCTCTTCATATGTGATAATGATCTGTTTGCTGGTATAGTTCAGAAACTGCGTTTCATTGATCTAGGCACTTGACTTCCATCCATTGGGTCACAGTTTCGAACCTTACTCCAGGAACAATCTTCTTTGGAAGATAGCAGAAAGCTGGAAAGCACAGGATAGCTGTAGCGTTCTAGTTTTTGAGTCGTCAGCTCATTGCTTTAAGTCCACGGGAATCACATGCTTTTTCATTCTTTTGTGTTCTGAGTCGAGGTTTGTTTTTCTACGGGATTGGGTTGTTAGGCTGTTCACGTTCAACCTTTCCCTCTTTTTCGGGCTTTATTCTGGCTAGGCAAGGTTCAGGAGTGCGTTTGTTGGCCAGGATCTGAATTCGGACCGCATGCAACCTGGTTGGTGGGCATTCTACTATTGAACCACCTACCTACCTACACAGGGGTTACATGTGACAACAGTTAGTCACTTATGATACTGTTTTTGCCATATCATAGATCCTGTGCAAATTAGGAAAACGATTAACTACTGAGCTGAATTGTGATCCAATGGCTAAGTAGTGACGTTCTTACCAATAGACATAGTAGTTGTCATGTACACTGTCGTGTGTTCTCCATAGTCTGAGACTTGGGAGTTCTCAAGCTGATACTGATTCTTCAGAGATACTGCTTCGAAGTAAATATTTGTCAGGCAATGGTTTATTATCGACAATGGTATCTTCAGATTGAGAAGTTTTTTCTTCATATCTTAGAAAGCTATTGGTTAGATTTTGTTTCTTATTGTTTTGTCTATGAGTTTTTCACCGTACGCTATCCAGTAAAGTATTTTCTTTAATTTCATTCAACACTTATTTACTTTTGGGCAGTTGGGTAGTACCCCTAGTCTCCACACACAATAAGTGTGACTCACTGTCAACTGCATGGAAATGCAAGTGTCTGTTGAGTAATACTTCTACTGTACTTTGATTGGACACTAACTAGTGTCATGCGTCTAGGCCTTTGTTTGCTGCAGACTGAATTCTATCAGTCATTCGCAAGCCCAAATAGCTCAGTTGTAACGTCTCTCACTGCAGCCACACTGGGTGACGTGGGTCCGAATCTCAGTTGGGGGGGGGGATATGTGTTCCTTGAAGATTGCGGATACGCCTTGCTGACTGACTGACTGGTGAGTGCTAAGAAGCACGAAACCTAAGTGCAAGGCTTCCTGCCCATCGCCTCCAACCATCTCATACTTCTTTTGTTTTTCATGATCTAATCGGAAGTGATTTTAAGCCCTTTTTGGGCGAAATTAATCTTTCTACACCCAACAAGTGCATATGTGCCAAACGTCTTGGTATACTGAGTCAGAGCAATACAGTGAAACCAGGTAAATAATGCATTATATTCACGAAAAAAATTGTTGAATGAAATATAATGATATTCAGCAGGATACTAGATGGTTGGAGGCAATCGGCAGGAAGCTTTGGACCTAGCACGAAACCTAGAGTGGAGTTGTTAGCCTCACGCCCAACCTTCCCTCTTTACTGGTCTTACTACTGGCTTAGTGAGGTTTAAGAGTGTGTCTGGTGGGGATCGAAGCCCGAACAACATACGTGGTTGGGGAGCATTCTACCGATAAGCCACCGATGCACAAACTTATACTTTGATTGGACACTAGTCAGTGACTAGTTTAGTGTGTCTAGTCCTTTTTTGTACACACTGAATTCGATCAATCAAGTTTGCAATGTGGCCAGCATTCTAGATGGTTCGCCATCACGGTGTACTTTGAATTGTTGACTGGAGGTAATCGGCAGGAAGCCTCGCACTTAGGTTTTGTGCTTCTTGGCACCCTGGAAGGTACTCATGTCCCTTCTGAGATTCGAGCGCGCGTCACCCAGTGTGGCTGCAGTCATAGACGTTACCACTGAGCTATTCGGGCTCTGCAATTCATTAGTAATGAAATATCTTACGTCTAACGACAGCGAGTTGTATCTCTGAACGCTTTGCCTACTTTTGAGATTTATTGGCAACTATATAGTATCATTAATCCTTAACATGTGGTAGGCTTCACTACCTCACTGTCAATTATATTTACTTTGGAGTTGTTTTCTTCTTCAAGCTATGCTAACTATCTTTTTCTTTTTATAAACTTTCTTCTTGATTCTTTTCTTTGTCCCCTTTCACCTCCCGCTGCTCTCGCTTACATATGACATTATTTTCATCTTAGTACATATCATTATACATATCTTTAATTATTTTTTAGCTGATTACAATAAACAACTGCATTGTTCTTACAACTCTGTGTGTATATTCACTCTTGTGTATACACTTGCACTTTTCTTCTTTAACTTGCTTTCTAAACCAGCTTTTCTTTGTTTTTGCATTCACTTCCTTTCATTGTATGTTGACGATGACATTTAGTAGTAGTAGTGACCTATAGATTTAAGAAGAAAAAAAAGCTACCGAAATGTCTCTTTTTGTTGTTATTACCATTATTTATTTACTGGTCGATAGGATCTTTTATTTAACTGACTTTTTTTTAAAAATTAGTGTAGATTTTAATTAGAGATTTTGAATGGAAAAATGTAAATGTAAAATTAAAATGGAACAATGTTGAACTATGTATGTGTAATATATCTATCTATAAGATATCCTGCAATTGAAATCTAAAATCAATGTGCTGTGTTTCTCATTCTGTTATTATTATTACTTACTGTGTACTGGTTTAGTGGTAGAATGCTTGCTAAGCAGCAGGCTACACGTGGTCTGCAGTTCGATTTCTAGCCACTGACGCACTCCTAAACTTCTTCCAGTTTACTGATCGATAGTAGGCGCGTAAAATCGGGAAGGTTGTGTATGGGGCTAGGAGTTGCACACCGTAAAAATGACATCATCACGTCTATTGAAATTCCAAGGCTTCAAGCCTGAAACCTTACGTTCCACTTGGGGTGCAAAGGACTGAAAAGACATGTAGTGGAAATGCCATTGGAATAACAGAGAGATATGAGCAAATACTCAGTTATTTTCATATATATATATATATATATATATATATATATATGGGATGCATTTTAAGCTAGTCAGTCCGATTTTCTCGAAATTTTTATTAGGTACATGAGAAAATTTGTGCCGTGTCCCAACTGATAGGCTGCTGCATTGACGTGGTGGTTGTACTTGCATATTACGTTTGCCAGATGAGCTACATTAGCTAGAATTAGTGTTTCTTTAGGTTGTATCATGTTAGAAAGGTCGTCTTGATAGCAGTTATCATCATACTGTAATTCGTTACTACTATGTTGGGGGTCTGTGAGCGAAGTCCTACTGCTGCCGAAAAGGGAATATAACGGCATTAAGGTGTTTCCCTTAGATGACCAACATGTCAGCTATGTTGCACCTGTGCTTTGGATAGGTGAGGTCAGAAAAGGCCGACCCGGGAAATTATACATCCGGACTTACCTTGCAGCGGTCTGTGGCCAGTGGTAAGATTTTAGTACAGTGACCACTCCAAAACTAACTTCAAACAGACCTTTTTTACACTGTCTCGAGCAGTTGTTCCTTGGGCTCTGTGCTCGCGTAACACTCATGCTGCTGCTGTTTCACGTGTCTCGAATAGAAATGAACTTCCACAGTGTGGGCAACCAGGAGGTTATAACTACCCACAAACTTTCATAAGCAAACAAAGCTTCCAGCAGTTGTGCCTTGTATCATACAAACTGTTAAAATTCCGGGTGATTAGTGGATATGTTTGACTTTCAGAAATATTTTGTCGCAATCCAGCATAACTTTTAGAATGTCATGTGAAACCTAGTAGCACTGGGAAGTTTGTGTGCTGGTTTGCCAATCTTGAGCAATATTTAATTATGACTTTCTGAGGGACCGACTGCAGGAATGTCAGGTTTTAAGGCGAGCGAATTACCAAAGTGAACTTTGTGTCAGTTCATTGGTCGTCATACATCACCAGTTTCAAGCCAGATTTCTTGAATTTCTGATAAGAAGTCTATAGCAGTCGACTAAGCGGAGGGTAGAGATAGTCACTAACGTGTGTTGCTAGTTAGAGGTTGCACTATACCGCCGTTGATCATTAAATTTCTACCTACTAAGTAGCTGGGAATTTGTTAGTCTGGAAACCTGCAGGCTTGGAATCGTTGGGTCATGCGTTCTTTCCTCTGATGAGCCTAAACCTCTTGAAAATAACTACCAAATACTTTTTGTTTCTCATGATTTTCTTGGTGATGTGGGCTCGTCACCAAATCTATGGTTTAGTTAGTTGTATCCAGGTTCTTCTGATATGTCTGTTTCACTATGCAGTGTAGACTAAGTGGAATTCAGAAACAATAGTGACTAGCATTTGCTCTGAAAAAAACCTGCTGTTTAGCATTCCACTGCAAAGGACATTGTTGTGATAGTTATGCTTGCACTGGTAATGTATAAATTCAAATGCTTACTGTGATTTCTTTCGTATGTATATTTATGAGTGACTTATATCGATCTCATATCGGTCTAATGTTTTTATTTTTCTCGTGTTTCATCGTCATTAAATGCATCCTACCCTCGTTTTATCATCATTGTTATTATGCCAAATGTGTGGTATTTTAATGCGTATTGCATTACCTGTAGTTATTAGATATTTTTTTTGATTCGGTCAATAATTTCTATCGTAAATGATTTCTAAAGGGCACTATTACGTAACGCTCTACTATGACTTCTTTTTATTATTGTACTGGTTTTTTTAACTTGCTGTTTTTGACATACTTAGTAACACTCCACCTCAACAGGAAGATGTTAATATTGCGATTGAAATCTTGATACCTTTTGGTTTTCATACGTATAGCGTGTTGTCTGAGGTGTAAATTATGAGTCTTGACTTCTATTCTATTATAAATTTCAATCCTATTCCATCTAAAGTCTGTCTGTCTGTTTTCGACATAGAACTTTGCACATATGTGCGGAAGTTCAAGTCGCCACACTCCCTTCATGTAGCACACAAAGCAAGAGAAGAAAGTAGGAGAAATGCATAATGATATAGACAGTAAACAGAGGTGTGAGACAAAGGAATAGTAATAACGAAGAACAAAACAGTTTCATTGGAAATCATAAGTCACAAGGAGTGGATGCATCTGCACTAGCCATTGAGAACGATTTTGAGCCATGTCACCAATTGTTTCCAACCATTGGTTTTTACCGTCCCGAGGACCCCAACCAGTCAGGAAGTCTACACCTTCCTACGTGGCTTAAACTAACTGTTGTGGATTTCATTGACTGATGAAGCCATGTTTTGGTTTGACCACCACTGGTTCTTTTCCAACCTGATCCTATGTCAGCTAACATTGCCCGTCGGTTGAGGAAGGCGATGACTAGGCATACGTAACACATGTCCTAACCATCTCAGTCGATGTAATTTTACAGCCTCGTCGACTGATTTCCCCTCCTTACCTAGCACTCGACCGTTGCCTAACCTCAATATTGCTCACCTAAAGTTATTTGTTGATACTTGTACTTGCCCTTTTGATGTATAAATCGAATTGATAAGTCTCACTGTGATATTATAGGTAGCTTGAACAGATGCCTCGACATTACTGTGATTGCTAACTCTAGGTTACTGCCATTATGGTGGCTAGCAGTGGTCGAGTGTTTCGTCCTATTCGAGACTCATCATCAGCTGGCTGTATTTCCTGCTCCCAATTGAGTGAGACTAACACCTAGCAGTCATCTTTTCAAATGCCAAAGCCTTATCCATTAGGTTATTGAGTCACGAGAGTCACCTCATATTTAGATGAATATTAGCATAAAAAGAAATGAAACATTATCTATGTGTTATAACCCACAATACGTGAACTTGTGCACAAGAATGTTGAATTTCATTACTACACGTGTACGTGTCGTAAATATATCGATTTATTTAGAGAATTTCTTTCTTTCGGTAACTTCACATTAGGGCCAAGTTAAACTTTAAGCACCACTAACTACCAATCAGCGAATGACCTTGAGTGGTCCAATGAGTTTCATCCGTGTGAGTTAAAGGTTCTATTCCGCTTGATTCGAGTTAAATGCCTGCTGTAACGCAGTTGCGCTTGCAATTTGATGAGGATAAGGTTTTCCAGTATTGCTTAGGAAGGAAAGGATTTGTTCATGTTGAGGTGTCATGAGTATAAAAAGCTTCAGCAGGTCGATTGATGTATATGTCCATCGTTGTGCAATTTGTTTGAGACGAGTTAGTGTCAGCGAAGGTAAGCTGATGATTCTGATATTTCGTAGGAACATTTTTTGCCAGGTCCCATCTGTCCTTAACAACCCAGATTTTGTATATTTGTAATTACTGGGTTTTAAAACAGCCTGTGAGAGGTGCCGCTGCTGAAACTGAAAATAGCCTCGTACCAACAGTTCAGTGGTACCAGTACTATAGAGACAGGGATCTATAATACACGTCGATAAGTGGAAAGGTTATAACTCCCCTGTCATCCCTTGGATATATTCACAGCACAGTTAACCATTCTAATGATTTTGTGGATCCCATTACAGGGGGGCACACCAATTCTGTCGAAGGCTTTTGGAGAAGGTTTAATAAACAGGATTAAGGCTATAAATGGATCTCAAAAGGATGTCATTTATAGTCATTTGGATGAATATATGTACGGAATGTGGTGTAACTTTTCAATTGATACTCCTATGCTAAACTGGGAGATGTTTTTATCATATGTCAGAGAAAGATACCCTATTTAACAGTTTTAATGCATTTTTCTCATAAATATATGTTTTCCATAATCAAAGACGCCTCTTTCTTGTGATTGGTTCGTTGAAGGTCATTCGCTGATTGGTAGTTAGTGGTGCTTAAAGGTTAACTTTGCCAACTACAGGTGTTGTGTGAAACGTAATAATTTGATGGGATTATCAACAGACAAATAGACAGACAGCAGGTTGAAGATGAGGCAGTAACTCATCGAAGAAGACATTGCGAAATGGTCGCGCTATATCGTGAATTGGCAGAAGTTAGAATTCAAGGACCATTGGATCGGGTCCCAGTGGCTCAGTGGTCTACGAGCTCGCCTTGTAACCAGAAGGTCCTGGGTTCGAATCCCTGTGGGTGCGTACTGCAGGAAAGTCCCAACTAGGACGAAATAGCTGTCCAGTGCTCCTAGGTTTTTCAATGGTTCTCTAACTGATGTCAACTCATGATGAAATCCTCTATGAAATAGACAGACAGACAGACGGTATTCAAAGAAGTAGATTACTGTTTAAAAGTCGGAAAGCTTGAATTAATTCACTAAACTGTAGGTATTGTCATCTTATTTTTGTAAAAAAAGGAATTGTCCTGCATAGCACACCGTTTCTTTTGATTTGTGAGCAGCAAAATATCTCTTAACACTTTTAAAGACAAATTTACTTCTTTTTTTTTTCATATTTTCTAGTCAAAGTCAAGAATCTTTGTTATCCTATTCATCGAATTTAAGTTCAGTATCACGATCCTATCGTACACAGCCTGGTAACAATGGACTTCAGGTAGGTGTCTCTAGATAATAACATCAAGTTACTTTATTTCTTCTGCGTGACAGATAATTTGAACAATAGCACTTAGTAGTATGTGTTGTTGTAGTTACCGAAACAGCAGCATATTTTAGTGAGATTAGACTGAAAAAAAATGATGGCTAACTAGGCAAGTTAACGTTAACATTGATGCACTTAATTTGTGGGTGGTGACTAGCAGTGGAATCCAGGTTGCGCATTTCGTCCTATTTGGGACTCGTCGAAGCATCTGCACAAGAAACCGACATGTCAACCTGAGACCGAACACTTCGGTCCAATCAATCGACGGGGAAATCTCAAATTCAATTGAATTAATATGATCCTTTGCATATAACGTGGTTCTCGTGGCTCAGATGGTCTACTGGATAAAGCTTTGGCGTTTGAAACTATGGACTTTGGGTTCGAGCCTCGGTGGGAACATCATCACTCACTGGGGAATGCAGGTACATCCACTAGCTGACAAGTCCCAAATAGGACGAAACGCGCGTTATCCTGGATTCCACTGCTAGTCACCATCCACCAATTAAATTCTAATTAAATGCCCAGACATCGTCGAAGCATCTGCACAAGAAGCCGACATGTCAGCCTGAGACCGAACACTTCGGTCCAATCAATCAATAGACGGGAAAATCTCATATTCAATTAAATTGATGCACTTAGTCAAGCTTGTCAATTGTCGAAACAAAACCAGTGAGTGAATTGACCTGCATTACTATAAACGATTTTGAGCTATACCATAAACAGTCTCCAGTCATTGGTTCTTGGCGTCTAAAACACCTCAGTCAAGCAATCTACACATTTCTATATGGTTCAAGCGAACAGTCATTCGACTACGCTTAACTCCTTTCCAACTTAATCATATGTCAGCCAACATTGCTGGATGAGGAAAGCAGTGGTTTGACATGTGTAGCACGTATCCTAATCATCTCAGTTGATGTAACTTATATAACCTTGTCGATTGACTTCCCCTCCTTACCTGGTATTCTACGCCAAACCTCAATATGTTTTGCTGTTCATCTAGAAATATTTCTTTGATGTGTTTAACACTTCAGTTTTACTGTAGTGTAGTGAACCAATAGCATTTGAATTGTCAGTCCTAATTATTATTATTATTGTTTCCTTTAATTCCTAGAGGGCTTCAACCGTGCGTCTCCATTGCGTTCGGTTCTCTGCTAGAGTCTTCACCTGGCTCTAAGTCTGTTCACACGTTTTCATCTCCTCTTCACATGACCTCCTCCAAGTCACCCTTGCACTGACGACCAACTCGCCGCTTCCCTTTCGGGTTCCACTCAAGGGCTTGTCTAGTGATGTCACTTGATGGATTATTTCCTCAGAGTATGGCCAGCCAATCCATCTCCATTTCTTCCTGCCTATTTGTTTCACAATCCGTTCCTGGTTGGTTCGCTCCCAGAGATCCCTTTTGCTGATCTTTTCTTGCCGGCCATCTGATCTTGAGTAGTATTGAGCGAAGACAACTGTTAATGAAGGTCTGTAGTTTGTTTGAGATGCTCTTTATGACGCGCAGTGCAAGTCTCTGATCCGTATAGTAGCACTGACTTCACATTGGAGTTGAAAATCCGGATCTTATATTCATTTTCATGCTGAGTGCTGTTGACCTCCACACAGACTTGAGAGTAATGAAAGCTTGTCTTGCTTTTCCGATTCTTGCTTTGATATCCTCGTCAGTTCCGTTCGCCTGTAGTTGAAACGATGCTTCCCAGGTGGGTAGAGGAGGTTGTTTCTTTCAGGTTCCTTCCATTTATGCTGATTGTTGTCTGTTGTTGTTGCTGTTGGTGGTGTTGCCCAGTCCTAATAGTTCTGACTATTGCTATCTGCCTGGTGAGGGTTGGAGAGTCTTCATAACATAACACAAAATCATCAGTGATGGTGCAAAAGCATTCACTCATTAGTACTATATTCTTCAAATTTAGATAAACTGACTTTTATTTGGATTATGGAATTTTTGGGAGTTTGGATTCATTTCATTTTTGAGATTTCGTCACGCCTCGAGGTCAGTTGGAGATCACTGAAAACGAAAAAGCACTGGAAAGTTAATTTGTCCTAGTTTGGGACCCTTCGTCAGTGCGCATCCCGGGACCTTCAGCTTACGAGAGCAAACTCGTTGACGATTCAGTCCATTAGGCTGGAATTCAATGAACCGTGAATTCTAACTTTGTTCGTGTTAAATTCACAAGCACAGTATTATTATTATTATTGTTCCCTTGGGTTCCTAATGGAACATAGGGCTTCAACTACACGTCTCCACTTGCTTCTGTCTTCTGCTGTACTTTTCACCTGCATCCATGTTAATCCATACTGTTTCAACTCTCTTCACACGATCTCCTCCATGTCACCCTTGCACGTCCCACTCGCCGCTTCCCTTTCGAGTTCCACTCGAGCATTGGCCTGACGCGCGATGTCACCCAACGGCCTCCTCAGCGAGTGTCCAATCCATCTCCACTTTCTCCTGCATATTTGTTGGGCGATTGTTGTTCTTGTTTTGTTTGTTCCCATAGTTTCTTGTTGGTGATTCTTTCCGGCCATCTGATCTTGAGTATAGAACGAAGACAGTTGTTGATAAAGGTTTGCAACAGGCTGTTGGAAATATTCTTTGTGAACCGCCAAGTTTCTGATCCGTATAGAAGAACTGACTGACTTGACGTTTGTATTGAAAATCCGAATTTTGTTGTGGTTTAAGTTAAAAGAAGTTTCTTCGTCTGATAACAGACTGCTGATACGATTGGATTTCTTTCAGTTCTCTGACCAGTTTACTGAATTAGTGAACTTTTAACCAATGATCTACCTTTTTATGCTAGAGTAGCTAATTAGTGTCAATATGCTTGTGGTACATATGACAATACACAAACTTATATCCGGTTGTTAACTTGCTTTTATCAAATTATCATATGAATTTATTACTAGAATACTTGATTATGAGTTTAAATTATCTCATTTCAACTTTCATATTGACGTTAATAGTAATACTGATGCAACAATTTGTTTTCCCAAATTTAAAAGGGTCGTAATAGCCTAAGTGGAAATCGAAAGCCTGTAACCCCGATGAATGGTGCAAATCGTAGGGAGAACGCCTCAAACTTACTAACACTCCAAGTAAGTCATGTTACGTCTTGTTGTACTGGTTAATCTCTGTATTAATGAATCCTACATAAAGAGCTTTGAACAAAATTTGGTTGGTTGTGGTGGTCACCGTGCTTCGAAACAGTTTTCTCCAAACTTAATCGTACTTCATTCAGGAAGCATTGCTCGTTGGGGGGGGATAATGCTATAGGCTACCAATGGAAGAAGTCATGTTTGTGGTACGGTTGTGTCTGACTTACATAAACAAAAGCAATGAGTTGTCTTGGGGGTCATGATTATTGCTAATTGTGTGAGTTGCGTTTCTGGATAGTTGAGAAAAGATAGCTATTTAGACAGCCGCTCACCGAAAATTTAGTCGAGATATGTAGATGACTAATTCAAAGTGTTCAAATCAGAGGAATTCCTTGATGGCTGCAATCCAATTTATACATCAGTTAAAGAGTTTTGTGTTCTATTAAAGAATTACAGCGAAAGAGGACACTGATATCTCCAAAAACCTACATATTATCTAACTGATACTTGGACATTAAGTCATCCTGAAAAAAAAGACTTAGCATTGTGTCCAGGTAATAAGTTAAAAGAGTTAAACCATTACAATGTGAAATCTACTTTAGGAAATAAAACACGTGAAAGCAAATCTTCTTGCATAATAATCATGTCGACAAGCGTATACAAAAGTACATAAAAATATATAAAAACTAGAAATTGGACAACGGACATTAGTGATACATACTAATAGCATACACAATAACACACTCAGCAACATTGAAAAGAAATATCTTGAAATACACGCAGTGTTGTCATATAACACAGGGACTTTCAGAACTTGACATAGGATTGTCAGAAGGGCAGGGATTAAAGAGGCAATTAAACTCACAAACTCAATATAATTATCAAATAAAATCTGTCAGAGTGGCAACATGTGTAGTTACATAAATAAAATTATAAAAGTGTTCTTCCCTAAACCTTTGAAGACTCAGTAAGGTCCGAATCTCTGAGGAGACATGAGTTCCTTCAAGATTGCAGATACGCCTCACTGACTGGTAAGTGCCAACAAGCACGAAACCTAGGTCGAAGACTTCCTTCCGATTACTTCCAGCCATCTAACAGCATCGTCATGGTGAGCTACCTAGTTTGGTGACCACATTACAAACTTGACTGATGAAATTCAGTCTGTACCAAACTAAGGGCTAGATGCATGACATCGGTTACTACCTGATGATCAATAAAAGTATCCTTTACAGTCCTACAGGAGATTAATCGTGAGCGCGAGTAGCTCAGTGGTAACGTTTCTGACTATAGCACTGAGTTACGCGAGTTCGAATCGCAGTGAACTTGAGTTCCTTCAAGATTACAGAGACGCCTTGCTGACTGGTGAGTGTGAAGAAGCACGAAATCTAGGTCCCAGGGTTCCTACCGATCGCCTCCAACCATCTGATACTCATGATTCATTATTGACTGTAAGTTGTGTCTAGATGAAATAGGCCACAGCTTCAGTGTAATATGCAAACAAAATTACTCGCGAAGGCAACGTTCTCGACCTTGTAGTTGAAGAGACTATCAGGAGATTTCTTGTTTGATTTCATTGTATTTCATGAAAGTATAAATATAAATATTTGTAAAGCAGTTGTAAGAAAAGGACGTAAACCGCGAATAAAGTTTTCTTTTCGACGATTCATTTACATAAGCTGTACAATCGTAATTATATTTGATAAAGAATTCATAAGACGACCAATCAGACACTAGTGAAATTTGTCCTCGAAAAGTGTATTACGTAATGTAAGGTTTATTGATATAAGAATAAAACTTGGGCACTGTGGTAGAGTGTAATTCCATTATGGGTAAATTTTTATTTTGATAGAGTCTCACAGTGTTATACAGTAATATTTACTGATGACGTTTCGAGCACAATTTATTGCTCATAATCATATCAAGGTAATCACACGACTTCCTAAATTCATTTATATAGTTCCATTGTTTTTCACTTGATTTTCACTTGATTTGATTGGTAGTAATATTTTCCATATTTCAGGTATGAGTGATGATTCATTCCTATTGCATGTGTTGGGTGTAGATTCGATGAACAAGGATTCAGTAATCAACCTCTCTCTCCACCTACCTAGATTACTTTTTAGAATTTTAACCCTCTCCCACCCTATTGTGTGGTTGTATGCTAATGCATGCATTGCAATTGCCGAGCTTTACACTAATATACCAGTCAATATGGCCTTAGAAGCAGTTAAAAAAGAACTAACTGCGGATACTGAACTCAATCATAGGACAAAGCTGTCCATTGAAGAAATTATTTTAGGGATTCAGCTATGCCTTACATCTACTATATTTAAATTCCAAGGCAAAATATATAGACAAACTGAAGGTGTAGCAATGGGATCACCAATATCCCCTATCGTGGCAGATATATTTATGGGTAGCTGGGAAAATATGGCACTTAATACATTTAATCCTACTCCAAAAATATGGTGGAGATATGTGGATGACACTTTCACAGTGTTAAAAACAGAACATATCTCTAGCTTCTTGACACACATAAACTCACTAGTAGAGGGAATAAAATACACATTTGAAACCGAAAATGAGCAAGGAGAATTAGCTATGTTAGATTGTAAAATAAAACGGATAAGAAGGCAAACTACACTAGTGTTTATAGAAAACCAACGCATTCTAATAGATATTTAGACTTTAATTCATCTCATCCTTTAACGGTAAAGGCAGGCTTAGTTAAGTGTCTAACAAACCGAGCAATGGCACTAAGTAGCACAAAAAAAGACCTAAATGATCAAATGAAACTGATGGACGAAATGTTGGTGTTAAATAACTATCCTTTAAAATTCATTAGGAAGATTGAAAAAGGCCAACAGAAAAATAAAAAGAATTGTGAAACTAGTAATAATAACATAAATAAGAGAGAATATAAGTCAGCTACAGTTATACCATATAAAGAGGGGACATCTGAGACACTACGTAGGATTCTAAATAAAGCAGGAATTAGGGTGACATTTAAACCTACAAACTCACTCAGGGACAAGCTCTGTAGGTTAAAGGACCCAGTTGACCCAATTAGACAAAATAATATAATTTACAAAATACCCTGCAATGACTGTGAGGTCAACTACATAGGTCAGACTAGTAGGTCAGGGGTAGTCAGATTGTCAGAACATAAGAATTTAGCTAAGGTAAGAATGGTTGACCCCGAGAAGATAAGTGATTTAGAAAAAAGCTCAGCAATTGCAATGCATGCATTAGCATACAACCACACAATAGGGTGGGAGAGGGTTAAAATTCTAAAAAGTAATCTAGGTAGGTGGAGAGAGAGGTTGATTACTGAATCCTTGTTCATCGAATCTACACCCAACACATGCAATAGGAATGAATCATCACTCATACCTGAAATATGGAAAATATTACTACCAATCAAATCAAGTGAAAAAAAATGTAAGGTTTAACCTAGATAGGATGACTAATCGGAAGTTAGAAAAAAGGTAGAAGTTGGCATGACGTAATAAGTGTGAGATAATGACTAATCAATAAGCTCGTGTAGAATGGACAGGAACTGGTGCAAAGACGATAAAGTTTTTTTATATAAAATTTGTATGAAAAAAGCAATTTTTTCAATAAACAGTAATAGAATAGAGTGATAATAAAATATGGATGATGGGAATAATAATGATAATAAAATAATAGTAGTAATAACAATAATATTGGTAAACTTACATAATAAAAAGAAGCGAAATTATAGTAAGAACTTTACTCTGACCACTGTAGGGCGAGTGAATGTATGTAGCGCTTTTGAATGTAGAGGTCCGGTTTCAGATCCCGAATAGCTGATGATTGAGCTGTGTACAGATGGCGTATGGGAAGTCCCTTTGTACGATATTGAAGGACTCTGTGTAGCACTTTGAAGCATTCATGCGGGGGTGTTCGATGTCCGGAGATGACAAGGTGTTCGAGGATGGAGCTGCTACTATTCTTCTTTTCTCCTCTGGCTAACCAAGCTGGACAATGTTCCAGAATACGTTTGTGGACTTGACGTTGCGTACGACCGATATACTTTGCTCCACACAAGCAGTTAAATTGATAAATACACATTGAAGTAGCCAAAAGCGGTACTTATCCTTAACGTTAGATTGGTTAACTGTCTACTGGAGAATGTGATACGTAAGGTGGCTGCTTGAAATGTCTTCTTCAAACATTTAAAAAGGCGGTTTCTAAGAATTTCTGCTGCGATATCACCTGTGAATTCCAGGTTCATGAAGAGAGTTTTCTTAGGAACAGTTGGCGACGTAGGCTCCTCTTTCGTGTTTTTGTCTATGAATCTTGGTGGATACCCGTTCTCTAGTAGGGTTTCACATAATAAATTTAATTCTTTCTCTATTATTTCTTCCGAACAGGCTTTTCTAATCCTTGAACTTAATGTAAGTACCAGGTTTTGCTTCCGGATCAGTGGGACGAAGCTCTGGAAGTTGATAAACTGTCCCGTCCATGTTGGTTTGCGATGGATCGATTCTAATAAAGATTTCATGATGTGTAATGGTCTCATCAGTACCTCTCCACATATGTCGATCACAACTGGCAGTGCCCGTTGCATCATTGATTGAAATTATTCACTAGTTTACTTGAAAACTACACATATCTTTTGGCTTTAAACTTTCAGCATCGTCCAATGTTGTTCAGTAACTAACTTTCTGAATCCTCATAGATATTTACTGATATACGAAGTCTTCCACCACCGGTTAAATGTTGATATTAACCTTCGATCGGTTTATGGTGTCGATCTATTGTCTAATTGACAAGCTTGGTATTCAAGCAATCCACCAAACTGTTGTCAAATCGCGAAACTACTGAACGCTGAATGCCATGTACTACATTAGTTACCGTGAGATGGCTAATTCATGTGTGTAGTCGAATTCTGAAGAGGGTCCAGCATGCGACATGAGTGATTTACTATTAAACTCTTCAACTTCCTTGTTAATTCACAGATTTCAACATAGAAAGGAAATATGAGTCCCTTCAAGGTTTTAGATGCCTCTTTGCTGATTATTGCTTACATATACGCAATATAGGTCAGATAGTGATTCTTGTCGATTGACCCCTAACCTCGGTTATCAAAACCTAGCGCGCCTTGGTATACTGTAACTTAGCTTCATTGTGGTACAGTGAACTGGATCAGTTAATTCCCAACTCTAGGAACTGTGAGCCAAATGGATTTTAAAAAAGATTCAGAGTAAATTCCTTCCTCTGTACTGCTTACAGAAGTTGGCGAGTAGAAACTGTTCTCCAGCCTCATGATGGATTTATTTATGACAGCTGTTTGTCCGTCATATTGGTTTTTGTTTAGATTTCTAAGTGTTATCTATGAATTGTTGTCCTTTTTATTACTCCTTATGTGCATTCATTTTTTCCTTTTAATTCTATTTCTTTCTTTTTTTTTTCAAGCGTTTAATCAAAGAAAAAGAAGCGCATATTGAACAACTTTTACAAGAACGTGAAATTGAACGTTCGGATTTAGCTAAGGTTACGCTGGAAAAGGAAATGGTGCGTGTGATTACTGATTTTCTATCTTAATTATGTCGTCCTAGTGCGGTTATACATGATATATATATATATATATATATATATATATATATATAACAGGTTATGCCCTTCAAATTCAAAGTATTTCAAAACACTGATTAGTAGTGAAAAAAGGACATTTGTCTTTAGGTTAATATGCATTTCCCGTTGATTGATTAACGTTATAGCGTTTGAAATGATGGCTGCAGGGTTTGAGTCTCAGTGGGGGCACCATCACTCACTGGGGAATGCAGGTACATCCAATTGGTGAGTCCCAAATTGGGACGAAATGCACTCATCAGAAAAAGAATTGTTCTTTTGGATAACTTCATCAGATTCTCCATTTATATGTCTATATTAGTTAAGAAATAATTCGTGTTGATAATATTAATGCTTTTTAATAACATTAAATCAATGAGATCAAAAACATCTGAAAGGTAAATGTTGGTAATTTGTTACTAGATCGCAGTTCAACGCATATGTATCTATGATTATGTCATGTATCACAACTAAGTGTTCAAGATTGGCAGTAAATGTATGGTAATGTGAATCCCCATGATTATTGTTCAGTCTTTTACTCTTATACTGTTACTAAGTATAACAACTTTAATTAGAGCACATTTTTGGCAGCTTCTTATCATATCGTGTCTTCACTTATGTATGTCAAAGTGAAACCAACCTCTTACCTGACTTTTTAAAAAATGGTTTCAAACTGAAATTCATTTTTTAAAAGTAGCGTGTATGTGTGGGATGAAGATAAAAGCAATCGTGAGGTGTTTTCACGCATGGTATAGTAAACACCCCATAACAGATATCCCATCCGTGTCAAAAATCAACAGAACACTTTTAGAACAACCGAACGTGATATCTGACATGGTTACAGTATCCCTTCAAACACGTTATACACGATCACATAAGACCAACTTTTTGTGGAAAAGCTAATTTTCAAGTATTGGTTTTGTAGGGATTTTGTTTGATTTGATGGAGGATTTCATCATGAGCTGACATCACTGGAAAACCTGGGAGTACTGGACAGCTGTTTCGTCCTAGTTTGGGACTCTTCATCAGTACGCACCCACCGGGATTCGAACCCAGGACCTTCTGGTCACAAGTCGAGCTCGAAGACCATTAAGCCACTGGGACCCGATCGAACCCCGGTGGGTGCGTACTGATGAAGAGTCCCAAACTAGGACGAAACAGCTATCCAGTACTCCCAGGTTTTCCAGTGGTTCTCTAACTGATGTCAGCTCATGATGAAATCCTCCATCCAATCAAACAAAATCCCTACAAAACCAATACTTGAAAAGAATATTACATAAGTTTGTTCTATATAAGACATAGTGATACGATATCAATAACTGGATGACGTTTCGAGCATAATTTATTGATTATAGTCATATCATTATACTAATACGTCTTCCCAAATTATTTTATATAGGGATAGACTTTGTTGACATACGGATCCAATGGACCCAATAATTTTGAGGTCAATTAATTACATAGGTCAAACTAGTAGGTCGAGGTCATTTAGGTTACCAGTATATTTAGTTAGGTCTAGAATGGTTGACCCTGCTAAGTTAAATAACCTTAAAAAAGCTTGGTCATTGCTATGCATTTACTTGCATTTCATCACACAATAGGGTGAGATAGGGTTTAAAATATTAGAAACTAATATAGTTAACAAGAAAGAGAGAGAGAGGTGAATTGCCAAATATTTCTTCATAGAGCCAACACCTGATACCTACAATAGAAGTTGTTGTTTAAGCTCAACTACCCAGAACAGATTTGTCATGTACCAGAATGAGAGACACACTTATCATGTGAAGGCCGATAATACTGTCCAGTTGCCTATACTAAAGTGGATGGAGCGGTACTCGAACCCACGACCCATCGACTGAAAACCGAGTGTTTAGTCCAATCAGCCACATCTCCCCAAAGCCTCTCCTGAATGTGTGAAAATAACATTTAGAAAGGAGAAGTCGTATAGATATATCGACATGATTATGAGCAGTAAGTTGTGATCGAATCATCATGAAGTTATTATTATTGTTTCACTGTGTGTTGTATCAAACAAACGTATTTCATATGGAATTACCAAAGATAAATTAAGAATGGTTTGTTCGTATAAGTGTAGATATAAAAAAAGTGAGTAAACTGGCTGAATTTGAAATGTTGCCTAAGACTTGCTTTATTTTCTCGAGTTAGTTTTTTCTAAGCTGCATTTTTTGTTGGACTATGAAACCTAGATAGATATTATGTTAGTTAGTCTAGATAATCCTTCTGTGATGACAGGAGGATTTGTTCTGCTGATTATTAAGTGGAATGATCAGTCGTCTATAGCAGTTTAGAGAACTATCTCGGAACCCGAACGGAAAGCGGCAAGTTGGTCGTCCAAGGGTGACATTGAGGAGGTCATGTGAAGAGGAGATGAAAGCATGTGAGCAGATGTGGGACCAGGTGAAAACGTTGGCAGAGAACCGAATGCGATGGAGACGTTCGGCTGAAGTCCTATGTTCCTCTAGGAACTAAAGGAAACAATGATAATAATAATAAATAATCTTGCATTCTAGCACACTATCTAATACCTTAGTTGTTTTTGCCAAAGATTCTCCAAAACCTTGGGGTCATACCATCAGATTGTGTTGCGTCGCCTCGTTTTACATTCTAGACGACTTTTACAACCTCGGCTACATTTGAAGGACAGATGTCTATATCCCATCAAGGTTGACGGTAGATGTTAAGTAACTGTAGGTCAGTTTAACCTCTCCTCAAAGCTTGCCGTCCAAGATTTCTCCTATCTCTTCTGGGTATTTATTATGGTTCCGTCCTTCTCAGAGATCGTTTCACTTACGATAGCTCTTCTAGAGTCCTTTTTCTTGATGAGCTTAAATAGTGAACGAGCATCCAAAATTTTACAATTTCGTCTCTAACCATTGTTTGCAGTCGTTGAAAAGAATTTCAGTCGACTGACATTTGTGCAGTTGTTATGAGATAGTCAAGCATTGAGTAAGATAGGCAGTTAGTTGCCTGATTAGCATTCATTTATCTCATTGTTTTTTCTTTAAATCAGAAATTATTTTTTGTCTTGTTCTTTCTTCATTTTTTATAAAGGCTCAAGCAGAGACAGTGAATCAGCGGGCTGTTATTCAACAATTGAATCAACAGTTAGAGAATATGGAAGCTGTTTTGCAGCATTTACGTGATGAGCACGAACAGACAACAATTAAACTACATGAAGAGAGAAAGTGAGCATTTTTCCATTACTGCGTTTTTTTCCCCAACAGTAATTATCCAAAACAATGACAGCAACAACAGTAAAGAAGTTGTTCTGGTGAAACTCTAGTCGGTTTATCAATCAATCATTATGTTGTATTTTTTTTTATTCAGCCTTCAGTAACATCCTACTGTTTTTGGAAAGTCCACTGAACCCTCTTCCGTTTTCGCATCTACTAAATAAGTTCTTGTTGAGATGTGGTGCAGTAGCTTCAGCACGCGACTTTCAATCAGTAGGTCCCGGGTTCGAGTCCTGCTCCACTTACTGCAGCCTGGGCAGTTGGTTAGTACCAATAGTCCCCATACATTAAGTAAGGCTTATAGTCTAGTACTGAGCAATTGAGATCCAGCTAACTAACTAAATAAGTTCTTAGATAAGTAAAGGAAATTTATCAGCTTCATTAATCGTATAGTAGTTGAGTCTACTTGCTAATGCAACAAAACCTATGGAATCAGTGGATGAACGTTCATTTTTATAATTTGGTTTATAGGAGTTTTTAACAGTATTGCTCCTGAGCAAATCTTCAAATTTTTCATAAATTTCTTTTTTAATATATGATATTATCACCAATGAAGTATCGTTTTTCAAATCCAAGTGTATAATCCAACTATTTCACGATTACCACCACCGACAAAACAAACTTAGGTGTATTTATGCATCTGACTTCACTTCAACCAATCACAAAATGATTATGAGGAGCAATTTATTCTGTCTGGAGCTTTTCATCTAGTTTTCACCTTTTCGTAATACTGTGACGTTTAGGGCAGTTTTGTTTAAAGAGGGAGTCAGTTTCACTTGGCTTCAGGGGATGAATCATTGACCATCTTGCTTATCAAACTGGGATGTCTTGTTAGCATTCTAACTTTCAGATGACTCGATTGGTGAAAGTTATCACATATTGGTTTTGTAGGGATTTTGTTTGATTGGATGGAGGATTTCATCATGAGCTGACATTGGTTAGAGAACCATTGGAAAACCTGGGAGTGCTGGGCAGCTGTTTCATCCTAGTTTGGGACTCTTCATCAGTACGCACCCACTGGGATTCGAACCCAGTACCTTCTGGTTACAAGGGGAACTCGTAGACCATTGAGCTACTGGGACCCGATCCAATGGTCCATGAATCTCCTATGGATGTGAAGTGTTCAAGAGTCCCAAACTAGGACGAAACAACTGTCCAGTACTCCCAGGTTTTCCAATGGTTCTCTAACTAATGTCAGCTCATGATGAAATCCTCCATCCAATCAAAGTTATCACGTGTTTGAATATAAAGTGTTTATCACGCGGTACCATAGAACGATGTGTTGTAACACTTTACTTATCTTCCCTGCTAGCGTATAATTGAAATAGAGCTTCTTAAGAAGGGTTAGTTTGTCAATGAATGCCAGTATCCTTTGCGTTTGCAGTATAACATAGAGCTCCAAGCTTGAGCTTTGAATTTTCAGTAGCGGTGGTGTTTATTTTATTTGGTGTGGGATTGCTTGCCTCATGTCCAACCTTTCTTTTGCTTACCAGATCTGATCGACTGACCGAATTTCAACATGAAACTTTGCACAGAAGTGTGCAACAGTCTAATTTGCCATACTGCATATATACCATAGGAGATAGAGAAACAAAAAGGGATTTCAAAAGAACTATTATGAGCAGAAATGTACGGGGGGGGGGGGGAAAGAATAGTAACATGGCAAAACATGTGGGTTTAATCGATATGACAGATTACAAAAAGTGAATGCATCTATGCCATTGAAGACGATTTCGAGTCATACCAGCCAACTATCAAAGACTTCATAGACTGACTCCAGGTTTTAGTTCGATCACTACTAACATTTCTCCAAACTATCCTATATCAGCTGAAATTGTGCTCGTCTAGAAAGCCGGTGCATCGGCATGGTCAACATGTACCCTAACTATCTCAATCGATGTAGCTTCACAACTTCGTCGATCGACTTGTCATGCCAACCTAGCATTCTTGGCCTAACCTGAATATTACTCAACATGTTATAGCGCTTAGATGGAACGCAAACATCCATGTTCAAAGATAACTAGCCCTTTTACTGGTCCTACTACAGGCTAAGCGAGGGTTAGGAGTGCATCGTCGGGGAATCGAATCGAATCGAAGCGAGCATTCTGACTGACTGGTTTCAACATAGAACTTTGCACCGATGTACAGCAGTTCAAGTCGCCACACTTCACTCAGCACACAAAGCAAGAGAAGAAAGTAAAAAGAAACGCAAAATAGAGACAGTGAACAGCGATATGAGACGAAAAGAATAGTAATATCGAAGAACAATATAGTTTTATTGGAAATTATAAATCACAAGGAGTGGATGCATCTGTGCCACTGCGAACGATTTTGAGCCATATCACCAATTGTCTCCAGCCATTGGTGTTTACCATCCCGAGGACCCTAACCAGGAAGCCAGTCTACACCTTCCTACGTGGCTTAAACTAAATGTTGTGAATTTCATTGACTGATGAAGACATGTTTTGGTTTGCACCACCACTAGTTGTTTTCCACCCTGACCCTATGCAAGCTAACATTGCCCGTCGGTCGACGAAGGCGATGGCTAGGCATGCGTAACACGTGTCCTAACCATCTCAATCGGTTTAACTTCACAACCTCGTTGATTGATTTTCCCTCCTCACCTAGCACTCGACTGAGGCCTAACCTCAATATTGCTCACCCTATTATACCACCACGTGACACGGGAGATAGAACGCAGACACCTGTGATCAGAGACAGCTAGCCAGGCTTTTCATGTCTTTCACATTCAATGGCAATGTCTCACAGCCATAAGGAAGGACGGACTGCTGAGCAGTACACGGCCAGAGATGGCGTAAACTGGCATATGCGAAACTAGCCTTCTGTATCTGTGCTGAGATTTCGTTAGCGATCAACCCACTGGCATTGGCTGATGCAACTCCCCAAATAAGTGAAGCGGTCAACACGCTCTACCACTTCACTCCCTATTTCTAAGCTAGGAGTCAATGTAATCCACTCCTGTAGCATCACACTTTCAGAAGCACACGAAGTGAGCATTCTACTATTAAATCACCGAGATGTATTTAATGACAAAGATAAGTAATTTTCGGTGTACTTGTTGTTCTTACCTTGATTTAAGAAAATAACAAATAAACAAAGAATTAAAGAAATATGTGTGAATTTACATATCTTAAACAAGAAAGGAAGTTATATATACAACATAAATATTGACTACAACAACATACAATTGCTATGAATGCATAATCAACCTGCGATATATCTGTGCGTGTGTGTGTGCTTGACCTTACAGTGAAATGTTCCATTTTCACTGTTGTTCCAAGTACAGTAGGTGTACTCCTATTCACTTAGTTATAAAGAAGCATAAATTCTAGGTGAAACTTTTCATTCAAATGTTATGTTATTGTTTCCTTTCAAATCAAATTTTTTCTTAAAGTTCCCTATCTACTTTGCATTTCTTTGGGTTGGTTTATTTTGTTGATTGCTATTCACTATAATTCCTATAATTTACTGTGTATTATGTATAATTCTTGGTTTCATTTTGTTGTATGTTGTTGTGTGACTCTTTATTGAGTAAAACTGTCCTATGCAACGACGACATTTGATGACCGGGAGATTATTTCAGTTCACATTCTTTTCATGATTCGTTTGTTAATCTACCCTCTTTCGTCGTACAGATGTATTTATTTATTTTTGGAGGTAGAGGTGGCTGATGAAGGTTGACCAAAGCCTCAGGATGGCCGGGGGTGGGTGTCTTGCGCTGTGGGTTGGCCACCCCTCCGCACACCTCTTGAAATGCTCCCATATGACCGGGCGTCTTACATAGCCTCTCCTGAGGAAGTCCTACTCACTGCCTTCACGTGGCGGAGGTGTTTCTCACCAAAGTGAGAGGGCGAAAGCGGATGCCTGGCGCTCTTCATCGGGTTGATTGTCCATTGGATGACAGTCTAGGGGGATGGCTAAACCCTGATTCCAAACCTCCAACGACTGGCGTATGAAGCTCACTGGAGCTCACCGACAGACGTATGGGCAAAGGGCTTGTTGGATGTCCTGGATGTCTGGCCCCATTCAAAAAGGCGTATGAACCGAACTCCGGTCACCGGTTGCCAATGGATAGTGGACTCTCTACTCCACTCCTACTGCCTTGTAGGTCACACTCGGTTGTGCAAAGGCTAGAGCTGCACTCTCAAACAAAAGGCCGAGCGATTCTGGGGACATCACTCGTACCAAATTCCCATGAAACTTCATGAACTCTCTTCATCAGATCGCCGCGCCGGGGCAGCGATGATTCGAGATGTTCATGAAGCCGGCTCATCCTCCCGTAGGAGATAGCCGAAGTAAAGTAAAGTAAAGACCAAGTCTCAGTACTTATTAGCTTTTTGGCTTTCGTAGAAAGATAGACAGATAAGATAGTTTGTTTGGCAGTCCTGTAATTTTGAGGTTGTCTGGGTTAATTGGGGTATTAGGTAATATCTGGGTATCAGAGATATTTCTATCAGACTGGTGTAAATCACTGATTGTAACAGTTTATAAGAAAGGAGACAAGTCTTCCTGTGATAATCATAAGGGAATAAGTTTGAATAATATAGTTCTGGGTTCATTAGTCATATGTAAACTGAGCAGAGGTCTGGAGAAATAAACCCATGAAAGGCTGTCGTGTCCGAAGAAGTATACTGCACTGATCAAGGAGCTCTCCTCGACCTCACAACCATGTAGGAGCTTACGGAGAGTTTTCATCTGAATCGGTGACTACCAGTGTTGTTTGTCAGGGATGCCCATCGTCATAGATATATAATAATAATAATAATATTACTTTTCCCTTGGGTTCCAAGTGACACATTGGGCTTCAACAGCACATCTTCATTCCTTCCTCTTCTCTGCAGTCCTTTTTGCTGGATTCACGATTGCTCATAGTCTTTCATTTCCTCTTCACACTATTCCCTCCACGTCACCCTCGAACCAATGTCCAACTCGTCGCTTCCCACTTGGATTCCACTCGAGGATATGCCTAGTACATGATATCACTCGAACGTTTCCTCAGTGTATGTAAAATCCGCCTCCATTTCCTTCGGCATATATGTTGAACGACACATTGTTGGTTGATTCGTTGCTAGAGTTCCTTATTGCTTATGGCTGATCATCATCTGATCTTCAGTACAGAGTGAACAGGCCAGTTGATTGGTGAACGTTTGCAGAAGACTGTTGGAAAGTCTTTTCGTGAGGCGTGTTCCAGGTAACCGAACGATATTAGGAGGACTGACGTGACATTAGTGTTGAAAATTCGATTGTTTTTCTTGATGCTCTGTATAAGATTGTGTTCACAAACAATCGATGCTTAGTTATATATTTATTATTCCTGCAAGTATTGTACCGAGGTGACGATTAGTTCATATCTGCTGATTCGTCATTTACCTCCAGCTAAACGTAAACGTATCTCACTTTCAAATTCCTTTCCATCTTTTCCAGCCTAGAATATCCATGTTTTTTTAACTCATAGATGAAACTGCTCAGTTGTTCATTTGTGTGTATTTTTGTGTACATCAATAATATCACTTTGTGTATAAAAGTTTTAAGGTTGATCATTTAATTGTTTTCATTGTTAGTTTAAATTTTCATCACGAATTGACTTCATGACTTAGAGGATCATCGAAAGCCAGGAATGGGATGTTAGATTCTTTCCCGGTGGCTGGACAGTAAACGAGTTCGCTGTGTGACCTAAAAGACCCTGGTGATAGGGTCGTGGATAAGTATTGCTGAAGAGTCTCAAAGCATGACGAAACGTCTGTCCTCTACTCCCTTGTTTTTTAACTAGTTCTCTAACTGAAGTCATTTTGTGATGAGACTTGAAATCAATCAAATCCTTGCAAATCAATACTTGAAAATTTTTTATTTTATTTTATTTATTTGTTTCTCATAGAAATCTAGAAGATTTACAATTTAGAATGGAAGAAGAGAATATTGACAAGACGACTTTAGAATCACAGAATGCTGATGATGAATCGAAAATCTTTGAATTAGAAGAAGCTTTAATGTCAGCTCGTGAAGCAAATGAACGCATGGAAACAGAGTTGAATAAAGTTCGAGCTGAATTGAATAATCTTTTACAGAAACAGTCACCGGAGACATTAGCTCTACTTAATGAAAGTATATCACAAAAGCAGGTAGGAAAAAGAGATATTCTTCTCATCCACTTTGTTAAGCCGCTAAGGTATTGAAAGTTTCATCTTTTTAATGTACTTTTGTATTCTATTATTCATCGATAATGTTTGTAAGAAAGGACACATTTAAAATCAAGGTATGAGACTTTTCAGCATTATGAAGGATCGAATCAAGGACTTCTGTGTTTTGTTTAGTTGACATCGCCTCCATTTTTTGATTTTCATCTCCACAATCTGATGTTCCTTGTCAAGAAATCTCGATTTGATTTGACCCCTTACCCTTTGACACTAGCTTAGGGGTAAACCGTATTAATTGGTGGATGGTGACTAGCAGTGGAATCCAGGATGTGCATTTCGTCCTATTTGGGACTCATCAGCAAGTGGATGTACCTACATTCCTCAGTGAATGATGACGTTCCCACTGAGGCTCGAACCCAGTGCTCATAGTTTCAAACGCCAGAGCGTTTTCCACTAGACCACTTGGGCCACAAGAGCCACTTCTTGTGCAATGGGTCATATTAATTATTTAATTGAATTTTAGATTTTCCCTTTGATTGATTGGACCGAAGTGCTCGGTCTCAGGTTGACATATCGGCTTCTTTTGCAGATGCTTCGACGATGTCTGGGCATGTAATTATAAGTTAATTGGTGGATGAACTCGCAGCTGGATTCCACTGCTAGTCACCATCCACCAATTCACTTCTAATTACATGCCCAGACATTGTCGAAGCATCTGCACAAGAAGCCGACATGTCAACCTGAGACCGAGCATTCGGTGCGATGGATCAATCGACGGGAAAATCTAAAATTGAATGAAGTAATTTAATTTCCGTATTTCCCACTGGCTGATTATAGTCCACTAAAAGGTACAGTTTCTGTTGACATGTCGGCTCTTAGTAAGAACACTTCGATGATGTCTGATAACTAACCTGTTGTTATTTGAGACCAATGGGTTCTGGGTTCGAGCCTAGGCGGGAACACCTGCATCACTCACTGGGAATCTGGATATGCCAGACTAACGAGTCCTAAATAGTACGAAATGTATATCCTAGGTTTCACCGCTAGTCACCATTCATCAAATAACAACATGTGAAATCTATCAGGCTAGGGAATATGCCATTCTCTGAATTAGCTGAATGATAGTGTGAATCCATTGTGTGATGGATGGCTTGACAGTATTGTGTTTGTTCTTGCATGCTGTGTGTAGCCTCTGGGTTGTTATTGTTGTGTCTACAATCAATCACTGATCCAAAACACCATCATTTCTCAAATAGTTTATACACTAATAAACCGCATTTTTGTCAGTCATAATAGTATTGATCAATGGTATCTTCTTTTACTCACTTTCATTATAATCATGCTATGAGTTTAGATTGAATTCTTCTACTTACATCATCTGTGTACTTGCTTGTGTGCTCGTGTGCTTTTGTGTGTGTGTGTGTGGTGTGTTTGTGTAGCTGTAGGTTGTAATTTGTAATGAATCACATACGACAAAAGTAGATATGCCAATCTGTGTGTATACAGTTTTATTTAAGTGCAATAGCTACTAATCATAAAAAAAAAAATAATAATGATAATAATAATAATCGATTTTAAACAAGAGACTAGAATGGTTATTTCACTATTTTTTTTCTGCATAAGGTAAACAATATAAATTGTATATGTAGTACATTTTTTTCTTTCTCAAAAATTCAAGTTTCCTTCAATAGAATCACTTCATAAGATGAAAACTTCTCTTCAGATCAGTGTAGATACCATGATGTACATTTATTGAATTCACTCTGAACAGAGTTTTCATCATTGAAAGAAGTTTCATTTTCAGGTGTTGGTTTACAGGGATCTGATTGACTGCAAGTTAGATCATGGGTTAAAAACCAGGGACTAGTGGATAGCTGTTTATTTCTAGTTTGGGACTCTTTAGCAGTGCACACTCATGATGCTACTAGGATTCGAACCTGAAACCACTTAGCCACGTTGACGGAATCCAATAGACAGTCGATGAATTCTAATTTCTGCCAATTCGCGATACACATAACTCCATCGCCAGTCAGTGTTGGCGATGGCGAACATTTGCTGTCGCAACCGACCTTGTGGAACCACCACCACTGGTCATTACTTCTCACTAGAACTCCAGACAACTTTGAACATTAGCATCACTTTAGGTTTTTGCGAGGAAAGGTGTGAGTTACCTAGTCGGATTGTTATGAAGCAATGACTAGAGAATCTAGGTGTTTTTTATTGCTTGTTTTGGATTGGACACACTTAAATGTGGCGCTAGAATATTTTCTTGTAGAGATTCGTCTAGATAGGCTTAATGTATGGAAATTACTCACTAGTAGATATAGTCCTATGGTTTGAAAGCTTTTCTCACCAGGCAGTTTTTAGTTCAGATATGTGACTCATGTAAATGCACTTACCCTTGCGGGTGAAGCGCCTAAAGTTGTCGACAAGTTCGTGTATCTAGGTAGTCGTGTGATTGCTGGTGGAGGTGTGACAAGTGAAATCTCTAATCTTATAATGAAAGCTAGGATGACATGCGCCAATTGAGACCACCTCTGGTGCCGTCGTGACGCTAGTCTGGCTGTTAGAGGTTGGGTTTACAATGTTTCGATACGCGAAGTATTGCTATACTACACCTGTGAAATTGCTCTCTTCAAGCTGAGGATGTGCGTTGACTCTGCGTAGTCAATCATCGCTGCCTCCGTAGAATTGCTTCTACCCGACAGCATCATTGTGTAAGTGATTCCGAGGTCCGAAAGAGTGTTTTCGGACGCGGTGAAAGTCACGATTCATTGAGTGCAGTCATCTGGAAACACCGTCTCTGGTAGCTGGGACATGTGCTGATACAAATGTCATCCTAAAGGCTTGATGGAAAAGTGTAGAGATGGTCGCCGAGTGGAGTTGCGCCGTGAGTTAAAGAACGTTTTTGTTAGGTTACCATGAGTTGGTGTATATTACAACTCGTCGGTTTGGGTGTGAGAGATAATTTGAGTCATTGGTTCAAGACGTTACCAGATACGGTTATAAGTCGCGATCAGTGGCGAAGATGCAGCAATTTCCTCTTTTCCTTTTCTGAAAGTAACATGAAGTGGTGAATGTTGAATGATCCTGATAATTATTTGTGCTTGCTTTCTAGATGACGTCCATAATTCGTTCTTCTTATTAACTATATATATATTGTTGAATTATTATTGTGTGCCTATAACGTACTAAATCTGTGTTTGAACAAATACGAATACAGAAGGCTCGTTTGGCATATGCTAACTTACGTCGTCTCTGGCTTAGTAGACGTGATATCCGGTTATCGACCAAAGGGCGGGTGTACTTCTCAGCAGTCCTCTCCGTCCTCCTTTATGGCCAGCTGTGAGACAAAGACATTGAAAGTGGGAGACATGAAAATTCTGGCTAGCTTTGTTTGATCATAGATGTCTGCGTTCTATCTCCTGTGTTAAGTGGTATAATAGGGTGAGCAATATTGAGGTTAGGCCTCAGTCGAGTGCTAGATGCCGAGGGGAAATCAATTGACGAGGTTGTGAAGTTAAACCGATTTAGATGGTTAGGACACATCTTACGCATATCTAGCTATCGCTTTCGTCGATCGACGGGCAATGCTAGCTTGCATAGGATCAGGGTGGAAAACACCTAGTGGTAGTGGTCAAACCAAAACATGGCTTCATCAATCAATGAAATCCGAAACAGTTAGTTTAAGCCAGCCAGTCACGTAGAGAGGTGTGGACTGGCTTCCTGGTTGGGTTTCTCGGGATGGTAAGAACCAATTAAGGCTAAAGACAATTGGTGATATAGCTCGAAGTGATCGTTTTCAATGGCTGGCGAAGATGCATCCGCTCCTTGTGGTTTATAATATCCAACAAAATTCTATTGTTCTTCTCTATTACTACTCTTTTTGCCTTATATCTATGTCCATTATCTCTTTTGAATCTTTCTATACCCCGTTTTCCTGCTTTGTTTGCTACATGGAGGGAGTGTGGCAACTCTAACTGGTGCACATTTGTCTAAAGTTCTAGGTTGAAACCAGTCAGTCAGAAACTGCAGCTGAATACCAATTTGTGTAGTGCCTGGTTCTCCATACACTGAGATCCAATGGACTGGAGACTGTTGGTGATGTGGCTTAAAATTGTCAATGGAGCAGATGAATGTTATCTTTTCAACCTCTCAGATCCACTAAAACATCATGTTTTTCCATGGTACCATTTTTCCTCCCTCACACTTCTCCTCATTATAAATAGTTCTTGGGCGACTCGAACTTCTGCACATCTGTGCAGAGTTTTACGTTGAAATCAGCCCTCAGTTTAAATAAAATAAAATGAAGGCCTCTTACATTTGTACACAGTCCAGGTTTTGCAGGATCTACCAGAAGATTAGTAAAAAGTATCCTCTATTGTCCATTCCTTAGGTAATTCAGGTTGAAGTATAGTGAGCGGCACTCGAACCCGCCATTCATTGACTAAACGTCAAGTGCTTAATTCACTGAAGCTCATCTCCACTAGCTGAGTTGTAACATCAAATATGTATATGTATATACAGCTGTATGCGTCGGTGGCACAACGGTAGAGTTCTCGCCAACCACGCCCCATCTGATTCGGGGTTCGATTCTCGGCCGATGCACTCCTTTACCTTGCTAAGCCAGTAGTAAGACTGGTAAAGAGGGAAGGTTGGGCATGAGGCTAGCAACCCCATCCTGTAAAAATAATAATCGCCACTGCTACAGAAACTTAATGCCCTATGTTCCACTGGGAACGTAAAGAAATGTATATATATATATAGCTGTTGAAATACAGTAGATATCTGATATTTATCTTATTATTGCTGTTGTTTTCATTTCATAGAGTTCATTTGCTTGACTGAAGGGCATTTCCATGATAATCATTGATAATATAAGTGAAATAGTTTAAGTATTTATGAATACTTTTTTTCTCTCGATAGGATCAATCTCTTCAACGTACTGAAGTTGTATCAGAGGTGTCTATTCCACCGAATGAAAAAGATGAACAAACTTTAAAAGAAGAATGCGAACGCTTACGTGTACTGTTAGCTGAACGTCAAACTGAAGCAGAAGATTTGTTGAAACGACAATCTGAAACAATCCAATCCCTGACAACTGATTTCAATGAACAGATTAAAAAGTTGAACAGTGAATTAGAACACTCGTCTATGTAAGTCTCCTACATTGTTTTTTGGTAATTCTTTTGATTTTCTATAAAAATAATTTTTCGTTTGTAGTATCCTAATTGTTATCTGGTTTTTCTATCTGTTACTGAGATTTTCGATTTACTTTCCATGATACTTTTATCTAACACTCTGTGTATTTATAAGGCTCAAACACATGGAATACAGTTCTAAGGTTGAACGCAGATCAGGCCGTTGACCGTGGGTAGGGAAAAAAGTCTGTAGAAGATTTGGACTTCGCGGATGTTACACAAACTTTGTGATTTACAAGCGGAAACCAACTATTTGGTCGAAGAGGTGGTAAGGATCAGAAAGGCTTCTAGTGAACGTAGCGAATACAGGGGAGATGAATATACCTAGTCGACAGAAATAAACACCAATCACCAACAACGTAAGAAATCTAAAAGAAGTCGTCTCTTTCACTTACCTCTCTGTGCAGCATCATTTTAACTACAAGCGGTGGCACACATGAGGATGTCAGACTAACCTTCATTATCCTACACTCATTGTGGAGATCTACTGTACTCAACATATGTAACACGATTCAGATTTCCAACACTAATATCATATCGCTGTCTGTATGATTAAAAGAATTGGTGGGCTCTCTACTAGAAGCATTTCCAACACACTGCAGATCTTTATGAACAGCTGCCTTTTCTGCCTTCATACTAAAGACGGGATGGCTGATCGGGAGAGAATACACAGGCAACCGGGAACTCTGGTGGCGAATCAACCAAGAACCCATAACCCAACAAATATGAAGAAAGAAACGGAGATAGATCCAATACACACTGAGAGGATAGTTGAGTGACATCATGTGCCAGCCCCTCAAGTGAATCCCGAATATGTGCGAATTCTAGTGTGGCATGCAGTATGTCGTGTGAGGAGGAAATGAAAGCTTGTGGGAAGTTGTGTAGCCAGGTAAAAATAACTGTAGAGAATAGAGTGAAATGTAGGTGTACTGCGGAAGCTCTATGTTCCATCTCATTGAACAGCTATATGACAATGCCACGTGTCACATGATCCACAACGGAAAACTTAGCGATGCGTTCAAAGTGAATACAGGGGTAAAACAAGGCTGCCAGCCTATTATCACCGATTGTAATCTTAATTGTGGTGGACTGGATTATGCCTCAGACTGTGCTTGGGAATGAGGAGTGAGGACCACACTGGACCACCGATAAGAAGACTCCGGAAGATCTGAATTTCGCGTTAGGATGATTTATGTCTGATGTCACACAAACTCGAAGACTTACAGGCGAAAACCAGCAAACTGGCAGAAGTAGCAAGCAGTGGAGACAGAACTTCAGGTGAATTTAGAGAAGACGGAGGTGATGAAGATAAGCAGCTAACAGCAGCAACAACAACAACAACCAGCAGCATTCACCACAAACGGAAGAGATTATCTGGTCAGGAAGCACTGTTTCATCCACAAGCAGGCGGAACGGATGAAATGTTAAAGCTAGCCAGACAGAAACGGAAAGGAAGGATACGCCTTCATCAATCTGAAACCAGTTTGGAAATTTTCTGCACTAACTCAGCCAGCATAAACAACAAGATTCGGGTTTTCAACACAAATGTATAGACAGTCAGTTCTTCTATACTGGTCGGAAACTTGCACTGCGTGTCACGAATAGCATTTCCAACAGGTTGCAGGCTTTTATAAACAGCTGCTACCTTCGCTGGCTCCATATTGAAGATCAAGTGGCCGGCTAGCGAGAAATAGCAATAAGAAACTCTGGAATGTGACGAACCAACCAAGAGCTGACTGCTTGACGAATATGTAGGAGAAAGTGGAGATGGATTGGCCATGCGTTTAGGAGGCCGTCGAACGACATTGCACGCAATGCAGGCCAATGCTCGAGTGAAATCCGAATGGGAAGAGACGAGTAGGTCGTCCTGTTGTGACATGGAGGAAATGAGAGATTATGGGCAATCGTCAACCTAGCTGAAGAGGACAGCAGAAAAAAACAAAGTGGAGATGTGTTGCTGAAGCCCTACGTTCCATTCGGAACCCAGTAATAATAAATAATAATAATAGGATTGACAATTTATAGGATTTTAGAGGAATATACCTAAAAAAAGACAGATTTTAATACTTTATTTAGAAATTTTTTTAGCTAGAAAGTGCATGTCAGTAAAATGGGTTACGTAACTCCAAAAATATCTTTTAAAACATAGCAAAAAAGGAGTAAGATGAGTGACGTTCAGGTGAAAAGAAAACAAAATTTTCCAAAAAGAATAGAAGATATAGAACAGTACATGACATAATAAAAATTGTATTACTTTGTTTACTAAGTTTAATTACCACAGTAGTGTAAGGTTCACCAATGTCTCTTTATGCGTAAATAGTTTTAGTTCCAACTGTCTAATGCCGATCGCTTCAGCAAAATGTGGCAAGGTAGATTTCGTTAGCCTGTTGATTATTTTGAACGTCTTAAGATTGCCCACAATATGACCACTAGTGTCCAATAGATGACATACATTTGCCTTGTTTAATGCGTATTGACTGTTTCGTCACAGGTTCTTTTGATATATGCAAACGATAACCTTTCCTTCTCTTCTTTCAATGTATGTGCTTTGGTGGGTACATTTAAATTGGTAGATGCACCTTCGGTGAATGCATTTCATTTATCGACTCAATGTAATTTGTTTTTACCAAATTCTCTTCACTTTCTTACACTTATCATTATAATAATAAAAACTGGGTATGTATAGTGAATACACTTCAGTTTCGAAAATGATTACAGATTTAAAATCAGATGATTTTCAAGTTGTAGAGTGACAAGCCCTTATAGTAAGTACTTAAATGACAGATATGATGAGTTGAATGTGATTAGAGAATTTTGTGAAATGGATGAAAATGACAAATCGTCATCATAAATTCATATAGTGTTAGAGGAGAATAATTTGTATGCTAATTCATGATTTAGAGGTCTCAACCAAGTTCAGATATAATCGTTTGAAAAAAAGATTGAACATTGTATACATGATTATAATAAAGGTTTTTGTATTTCCCAATGATTGAAAAACAAAACGATATTGTTTTTACTGACGTTTCGCTATTTAATGCTAATAGCTTTATCAAAGTACTATTATAAACCGGAATTTACAAAATCTCAGCATATATATAACCACTACAAAAGGACACTCAAAATATTGTGAGAAATTCATATGATTTCAAATCCCAAATAGAACACCGAGAAATTGATAAAGAAGACATTATGGTAAGCTATAATATTAACTCATTACATACTAGTATCCCCATTACTGAAAGTCTTGATATCATTTCCAGTCTTATAGAATCAGATACAACGCTATCACAAAGATGTCCACTGGACACCAGTGAAATAATTAAGAGCTTAAAATTCTGTCTAGAAAATAATTATTTTACATTTAAAGGGAATTTATATAGACAGACAAGTGGTGTTGCTATGGGTTCACCAGTCTCCCCAATAGTCGCCGACCTTTTCATGAATAAATTCGAAAATAACATCTTTTCAAGCATACTCACTCCTAAAATATGGTTAAGATATGTAGATGATACTTTTGTAATACTAAAACGAGATCTACACAATTCGTTCCTGGAGGAAATAAACTATGTATCTCCCAGAATCCAATTCACTTCGGAAGCAGAATCAGACGTCGGTGAACTACCATTTCTAGACTGCCTAGTTAAGAGAAGGGAAAACGGACATTTTAGTATATCCATATTCAGGAAGAAAACCCACTCAAATAAATATTTAGACTTCAAGTCATCACAACCCATCAGCTCAAAGATTTCAGTTGTTTCAAGTCTTCTTAGACGAGCACACTCTGATAACCGACGAGAAAGAAAAAGAAGAAGAAATATCAAACATTACTGAAACTCTCAAGCAAAACAACTACCCATGGAACTTCATCAACAAAATCAACACAGACATTAAGTATAGCCGAAAACGCATTCCGAAAACATGGACATCAACAGTCGTCATTCCATATAGAGCAGAGACCTCAGACGATATCAGAAGAGTACTCAATCAGCTCGACATTAGAGTTTTCTTCAAAACATCAGACGCACTTCGAAGCAACCTTGTCCATATAAAAGACCAAATCCCTAAAGATTCTCTATCTAATTGTGTCTATAAAATAGAATGCTTGGAATGTGATGCGATATACATCGGATAAACATCTCGAGAAATCAAAATCAGAAGAAATGAACACCGTAGTGCATCTCTTCGACCACCGAGAAATCCTGTTGAACTACAAAGACTTGAAAAATCATCAGCCATAGGTCTACATGCTATAGAATCAGGTCACAAAATTGATTTTGACAATGTTGAAATAATCCAGAAAAAGCATTTCAGAAATCACAAAGAACGTCTAATATCAGAAGCACTTCATATCAAGTGGAATCAAAATTGCCTGAATAGGAATGATGGACTAAAACAGAATCTGACCTGGTTACAACACCTTCCTCCCCCCATCAAGTGACAAAACCAACACGAATGTGATAAGCACTTTCATTATGTAAACACACGCTGCTTTTATAATCTTATACACTTATCAAATCCAACAATCTACAGATGATGGTTTTGTTATCTTTACCAATTCACCAACTTGACAACTAAAAAATGCCCCCAGACAGACGAACGATGATTAAGTTATTAAACTTTATTTTGATATCATAACAGACATACTTTTACCTTAGTTATTTGGTTTAGTTATCTTCATCGCTATTTTTACTTTCAATATGTCCCTTTAACTTGACCTATGTCTATTTTCTCACCCCCTAACAGTTTGTAAATTCCGGTTTAATAATACTTTGATAAAGCCATTAACATTAAATAGCGAAACGTCAGTAAAAACAATATCGTTTTGTTTTTCATTCATTGGGAAATACAAAAACCTCTATTATGATGAATATCATATACCCAATGCCCAAATTTTTTCAAACCGTTAAAAGTGAACTTGGTTTGGACATATATAATTGTATACATGATGTTCATTTTTATAAAAGATATCTGTTCTTTCTTAACCAGGCTGATAAATGTCTTCAAATCCAGATTCTGATGATAAAGAATCATAGGCTCTTATAGCCTGTGTTGATCTTTGTAATGTGTAACTCTCCAGTAATCCAATTTCTCTCTGAAAGCGCTCACCGATGAAGTTGATATCACTTGATTAAGAAAGGAGTTCCAGTCGTTGATCACCTTATGTGAGAATCTAAATTCCACACGTACTTTTTTACTCCCCGGTTTGAGCACCTTTTTGTGATGACCTCTCAAAGGTTTCCTGGAAGGACTAAAAAATGTTAGAATGGTCAACACCCAAATCACTTCTTATCCTTCGGCGGTATAGTGAGAAGAGGTTTGGGTGTTCCAGTCTCTTCTCATAAGGAAGCTTCATACCCTTTATGCTTTTCTCAAGATTCATTCAATCTGATAAAGATGCGTACCATTTCTGAACGAGGCTGGCAAATGTTTTCAAATCTGTAGACGAACCTGCTTAATCGTAGCGTCTTGATAACGTGATACACAAGAACAGTTTGAGCTGTTTTGTAATTGCGTTCACCTCAACCCGTTTCTCACTTCTTACAACTTGTAACTATTCTGCTTTTGAATTCGTAATCATATTTTATAACTGTAAGAATCTGAAGAGAATTTGTTGAAGAGGAATGTTCCTCGTTCAGAGCAACTTTCAGTTCATACGGCAACTGAATATTTTAGACTCTCAAATCAATGTATATTTTCTTTTCAAAGAAAACAATGATAACCTTTATGTTGTATGTAAATGTTTTATTTTTATTTTTTCGTTTTGTTTTGGGTGTTGATTTCAGTGAAATGCAAGCCTTCAAAGATGAAAATAATGCATTAAAACTACAGAATAATGAATTAGTTGTTAAACTGAAAAATGAAATTGAACAACTCAATAAACAATTGACAGAACAAGAAAAATCTGCAAATGAAAAATTATTAGCATTTGAAAAACGTATTACAGAATTGGTAGGTTTTACTTTATTCTTTTTTTATAGTCTTAGAAGTCTGAAGTTAATTGGTGGGGGGATGGTGACTAGCAGTGGAATCCAGGATGCGCATTTCGTCCTATTTCGGACTCGTTCGCCAGCTGGATGTACCTGCACAACGCAGTGAGTGATGATGTTCCCACCGAGACTTGAACCCAGTGCCCATAGTTCCAAACGCCAAAAGCGGAATGCAGGCACATCCAGATGATGAGTCCCAAATAGGACAAAATGCGCATCCTGGATTCCACTGCTAGTCACCATCCACCAATTCACTTCTAATTACATGCCCAGACATCGTCGAAGCATCTGCACAAGAAGCCGACATGTCAACCTGAGACCGAGCACTTCGGTCCAATCAATCGACGGGAAAATCTAAAATTGAATTAAGCAGTTGGCAGTCTGACGTTAAAACTGTTTTGTTTTATTTTATTCTCTTTGGGAATTAACTATTTTTATAACTGCATCTCTATCTCCCCCTCATCTACTGATGATAATCATTCCTGTCTCGGTTTAAACAGTTTCTGTTTATCAATGTGTGTGTGTGTGTGTGTGTGCGTTACTTAGTGGAGCTCTGGGTTATTGGCCTTATCTCTGGACTTCCAACCAAGCGGTGAAACGGTAGAAGACGAAAGACTCGGTAAAGGAATGTTTATTTGAAAATTGGTATCTCTAAATATATAGGCAAATTATGTACGCCTTATCTTCAACTCACAATTTGCACAGATCTTCGTGTTGTGGTACTTCTGGCCTTCATATTGTGTTTTTTTGTGTGTTCCTTTCACGTCTCCCGTGCATCTCCACAACGCTGTACCATTTGCCTTCTCTAGCATCAAATATATCTCCATGCTGTTTGATGTTTTTATGCCGATGAACGTCTCTTTAAATATACTACTGATAAATGTTATCAGTAACACTCGCCACAGTGGGTCACAAGTCCATTCCTGTTCCATGCATCGAAGTCTGAGTAGCCCTGAGCAATAGAACCAGGCCTTTATGCAATAAGTGTGGCTGATTGCCAAATGCATAGAACAATTACTCGTGGTTATTGAATAACAATAAGATTTGCGTGTTAATTAGGTACATTCATTTATGAGTATTGAGTTGTATACCAACTACTGGACAGTTGTTAGCTATTAACTGTTACTATGGTTTATTGGAACTTGATATTTCGAAAAAGAAACTGATTAGTGAACGAAGAATATTTATTCTTTTCAATAGCTGCTTCTTTGTTATGTTTAACAGTTTTACACATTCATAAGAGTCAAATAACTATTGTTGTTAACAACATTAATGTTTTTTGTTTTATTTAAATGACATTAAATCAAAAGTATCTGTCTGTCTGGATTCAACAATTAACTTGGCACCGGAGTGCAGCAGTTCGAGTTGCCACGTTCCAAATAGCACACAAAGGTAGACAAGAAAATGAGTGAAGAGAATCAATACAGTTTTGACAAGTATAAGAGTGAAACAGAATGAGTAATGGTAGAAAGGAATATGAAAGATTACAGAGACTAAATACATCTGCGTAAGCCATTGACAACGATTTTGAGCCATGTCACCTATTGCCTCCAGCCATTGATTCTTAGAGTCCCGAGGGCCCCAACCCGGAAGTCTGCATCTCCCTACCTGACTCAGTTTAACTGTCAGGAATTTCATGGATTGATGAGGCCATGTTTTTGTTTGGCCACCACTTACTCTTTTCCAACCTGCACCTATATCAGCTAGTAATGCCCACCGGAGTGGGGAGGCGATGGTTAGGCATACGCAGCACGTGACCTAGCCATCTCAATCTATGTAACTTTATAGCCTCTTCGATTGATTGATTTTCCCTCTTTGCCCAACACTCTACGCCTAACGTCAACATTACTTACCTTATTATACCACCTCCTAACGTGAGAAAGAGATCGTAGACATCTATGATCAAAAACAGTCAACCTTTTCATGTCTTTAATCAATAGTATCAGTCGATTACAACTGAAAAGCATATGTGTAAGTGATATTATGCATCAGTTTGTTTAAGAACCTCAGTTACAGAATCAGAGCTATATGTTTGCAAGGTATAATTAAAGATAAACATAGGAATGTTGTTTATGATAAGTTAATTGAAAATAGCTATCCAGAAAAGTTCATCATGAAACACATGGTGAAGAAAGTCAAAAAGAATTATTCCGTAAACAAGAAACCTCTGTAAATTCAATCGCAATTTAAAAGTAACATACCAAGTGAAATAATAACCAATATGTTGGGGAAAAAACCTTTCAAAGCACTGTCACGAAAGGCACTTCGAACAAATTACAGACTTTCATCAACAGCTGTCCTCATTCAGTACTACTCAAGATCAGATGGCCGGCCAGAAAAGATCAGCAACAGGGATCGCTGGGAGCGAACCAACCCAACAGGAACCAATTGTGCAACAAATCTGCAGGAAGAAATGGAAGTGGATTGGACATCAAGTGACATCACACGCCAGGCCATTACTTGAATGGAACCCGAATGGGAAGCGGCGAGTTAGTCGTCAGTGCGAGGGTGACATGGAGGAGGTCATGTGAAGAGGAGATGAAAGCATGTGGGCAGATGTGGAGCCAGGTGAAAACGTTGGTAGAGAACCGAACGCAATGGAGATGTTCCTCTAGGAACTAAAGGAGACAATAATAATAATAAACTACAGCTAGTATTTTCCAAAGGACCATTTGTGATTCCGAAGCAGAAAGACGAATTACCTAGGCTAGCCACGTCTTCTTGTATCTATTCATTCAACTGCTCTTGTGGAGCCAGTTATATTTACTGTCGTTCTAAGAACATTGGTTTTCTTACTTGGAAACACCTTATACTGTGATCAAATAACGGTGTAGTAAATACTATGGTAGATATTAGACTACCTAGTTTAAACTGTAAAAGGCCTCTAAGCGCCAAATACTGCCAGCAGTAGAGGCCATTGCAATTCGCTTAAATCGGTCGAAGATCTGAGTGCAAAAGAAACAAGTCCAGCCACTGTTGGTACCCTGACCTATTGCAGAACCTATAAATTCATAAATCCCGTCCCATTTCTCTTAATTTATCTGATATTCAATTGAGTGTTATAACAATGCATGTTATCACATACGTATGCTTTGAGAACTGTAATTTATATTCATATTGTGGATTCTATGTTATTTAAAACATTTATTTTACTATTAAGAATAACAGATAGAGCTACAGAACCTAGTGGAGAAGTTCTCGAAGACAGTATTCTTTTTTCGTTAATCCACCTTTCGAAATTTTTAATAGGCATCTTTAACTAGTTGAATATTTCACTAATAACCAGGTGTAACAGTTTCAAATAAATTTCAAAGTAATTAGACAAACAGTTAACTCTATCAATGTTGTTTGTGGAGATTGTTTTGGATTTTAATGGAAGCATATGAACGCCACTCCAGTAACTACGTCAGTTGCCTATCATGAGCTGACGTTTAGCTCAGATAAGTAGAGAAAAGAGATTGCCTAATCATAATATTAAAATCTTATTGATTGTTTATTTTTGGTTTGGTGCATAAGATGACATTCATTTGTACTGTAATTTAAAGTTATTCAGTTTTTATCGATCTTCGTCATGATTACTTCACGTGTGCTATAGTGCAGCAAAACTAATTACTTTTGATGAGTAACGTTATTCACTTAAGCTTATCACAACTGTCATAATAAATCATCTGTTTTCGATACAAAAAGATTCCAAAAATATAATATTTTAGTGCTTTAGGGTTCACCTTGCGATTCCTGTATTCAAGTCGTTTCCTATAAAATGTAAGATGCTGCTACAGGACTGGACTATGTCAACTTCTAGCTTAGTGATAGGGAGTGAAGTGATAGAGCATGTTAACCACTTCACCTATTTGGGAAGTTGTATCAGCACCAACGGATTGATTGGTGACGAAATCTCAGCACGGATCCAAAAAGCTCGGGCTGCTTTCGCTAACTTACGCCATCCCTGGCGTATGCGTGACATCCGACCATCAACCAAGGGACGTGTGTACTGCTCAGCACTTCGCTCCGTCCTTCTCTATAGCTCTGAAACATGGCCAATACGAGTTGAAGACATGAAAAGGTTGACTGTTTTTGATCATAGATGTCTACGATTTCTTTCTCACGTTAGGTGGCATAATAAGGTAAGTGATGTTGACGTTAGGCGTAGAGTGTTGGGCAAAGAGGGAAAATCAATCAATCGAAGAGGCTATAAAGTTACATAGATTGAGATGGCTAGGTCACGTGCTGCGTATGCCTAACCATCGCCTCCCCACTCCGGTGGGCATTACTAGCTGATATAGGTGCAGGTTGGAAAAGAGTAAGTGGTGGCCAAACAAAAACATGGCCTCATCAATCCATGAAATTCCTGACAGTTAAACTGAGTCAGGTAGGGAGATGCAGACTTCCGGGTTGGGGCCCTCGGGACTCTAAGAATCAATGGCTGGAGGCAATAGGTGACATGGCTCAAAATCGTTGTCAATGGCTTACGCAGATGTATTTAGTCTCTGTAATCTTTCATATTCCTTTCTACCATTACTCATTCTGTTTCACTCTTATACTTGTCAAAACTGTATTGATTCTCTTCACTCATTTTCTTGTCTACCTTTGTGTGCTATTTGGAACGTGGCAACTTGATCTGTTGCACTCCGGTGCCAAGTTCTATGTTGAATCCGGCCATTCAAATCGTTTCCCTATTGATTAAGGTTTAATTGGATGAGTCTGGATCATAGTCCCCATACTTAGACTAATAAGTAGTTTAAGGAATGAAATCTTTGGAAATATTGATCGATTGATTTAGCTTCATTGCAAGTCATTGTCATAAGCGAACAGATGTTCTCACATCCATCCTGCTGGACCCCGTTGGTCACGGCTATTCACTAGGATTCCGGGAAACTTCGTCCTGTTGTCAGTGACTAGTGAGCGTCTCATTAATTTTTTAAGGGTTGCTTCGTAGGGATTCGATTGATTTCAAGTTTAATACCAGGTTGACATCAGTTAGAGAACCATTGAAAACGACAGGAGAGTACTGGACAGCGGTATCAGCCTTGTTCGTGACTCGTCAGTAGTACGCACTCATGACCCCACTAAGGATTAAAGCTAGAAGTTTGAATTCATGAGCCATGGGATTCCGTCCCTGTGGCTAAATGGTCAACGAGATTACTTCGTTGCTTGAAGGTCCCGTGGTTCTACTCCTGGTGGGGTCATACGTGCAGATTATTGAAGGGTTCCGAACTAGGACAAGATAAATGTCCAGTACTATTTGCTGATTTTCAATGGTTCTGTAACTAATATCAGTCCGTGACCAAACTTCAAAACAATCAAATTTCTACAAACTAACACTTAAAAAAAATAAAATAGTGTTGCTTTTTCTTGTTACGGTATGTATAGTGTCTATGGCATAAGCTATCATATCCATCAACATCCACATGATGGATGTTTAGAATTCACCTTAGAGCACACAGACAAGTTGAAGTAAATAAGAAGTAGCTCTGCTACCCCACTCATCAGATTAACTACTCGGTTTTCAATCTGTGGCTCATCTATCACGGCTTGTGCAGTTAGTTAAGAACTGCTGCCACACTATAAGCTTAGCTCATTGTGAGGGTCGCCTTATATTTTGTTTTCAAAACAAATAATAAAGTTTTCAAGTATTGGTTTTGTAGGGATTTTTGTTTGATTACATAGAGGATTTCATCATGAGCTAACATCAGTTAGAGAACCACTGGAAAACCTAGGAGTACTGGACAGCTATTTCGTCCTAGTTTGGGACTCCCCAGCAGTAGTCATCCACCGCCAGGGTTCGAACCCACGACCTTCTGGTTACAATTCGAGCTCGTAAATCATTGAGCCACTGGGACCCGATCTAATCTTTCTTGAATTGTAACTTCTGCCAATTCACGGCATAGCGCGGCCATTTCGCAATGTCTTCTTCGACGAGTTACTGCCTCATCTTCAACCTGCTGTACCCTACTGGTTGGCTTCCCACGGCTGCTCACTAGTGACTGGCCCTATTCAGGCAATTAACCTGGTCGTGGGTTCGAACCCTGGCGGTGGGTGCGTACTGCTGGGGAGTCCCAAACTAGGACGAAATAGCTGTCCAGCACTACTAGGTTTTCCAGTGTTTCTCTAACTGATGTCAGCTCATGATGAAATCCTCGATGTAAATTATAAAGTGACTGAAAAGTACTAAAGAGTACAGTAGTACAGTAGTCACAGGATATTATTGTTGGTTGAGGATATAGTTTTCATTGCTTACCAATGTAAATATGAAACTCTTAACCAATGGTACAAAATCATATTGAATTTCTTTCTTTCGGGGACTTAATATGAGAATACGCTTAAACCGATGTTTACCAAAATCAAGTCTGATCACAGACTGATGTCAGTTAGAGCATCACTGAGAGCCAGCAGAGAGTTCTGGACATCGGTATCAGCCTTGTTTTTAACTCTTCAGCGTTGTGCGGGAATCAAAACAAGGATGAAACAACTGTCCAGTACTACTTGTTGGCTTTCATGGGTTCTCTAACTGATGTGTGTCACTTTAAAAGTATAACCACTATTTACACTTTGTACTTTCATCGGATATTAATTGTCGTTGTTCACTTTCTCTCTCCTCTCTATGCAATTTAATAAAATTATAGAATAATATTTTAGAGGCAGAGAAGTTGAAATCAGCCTCATCACCAGCTGGTCATCATCAACAAGCACGCAGTGAAGAGTTGAACAACTTGAAGCAACAACAAAAAGCCGTCTTAGATGATTTAACAGAGTATCATGTAAGTCAGTCAGTGAGAAAATCTTTTTTTCTTTTGTCGATATTGTTTTTATTGTATTGGTATTTAGCCCTAAACTACTTTTTTATCAGATATGAAATAAACTTGGCCTTCCTGAGCTCAGAATGCACGGCGACTTTGCGAAGTCAATTACCGCTACCTCCATAGAATTGCTTCTACCCGACAGAATCATCGTGTAAATAATTCCGTGGTTCAAAAGAGTGTATTTGGACACGGTGAAGGTCACCACTCATTGAGTCCAGCCATCTGGAAACACCGGCTCCGGTAGCTGGGACATCTGCTGATACGAATGTCATCCCATAGGCTACCATACCGGTCTCTGTTTGCTAACCCTGTGACATGATGGAAAAAGTGGAGAGATGGTCGCCGAGTGGAGTTGCGTCCTGGGTTAAAGAATATTTTTGTTAGGTTGTCATGAGTTGGTGTACACCACTACTCGTTGATTTGGGTGTGAGAGATTACTTGAATCGTTGACTCGAGACGTTACCATATATGTTTATGAGTCGCGATCAGTGGTGATCAGTGCTGCAATTCTCTCTCTTCCCTTTCTGAGAGTGAGGTGATGAATGATGAGTGATTCTTGGCAATTATGCATGCTTCCTTCCTGATTGACCTCTCTCACTTCTTCTGTTCCTATTTTCTTTATATTTTTGTTTTATTTAATTTTGTGTGGTGCATCTTTTGGTGACCATACTGTACCAAGCTTGTGTTTTTTAAATACTAATAACAATAATGATGTAAAATTACTTTCGCGTAGCTTTTCCCCTTATGAATGCATATGAACAGGCTAACATGATATCTCATTTTATTTAGCCTTCATGTACATTTTCTTATAATTTCTAATCATACTACTTACTAACTACCTAGTAATATTGTTGGATTATCGCGTTTTTAATAGTAGTAAGAGTCACTTTAAGTTGTTAGTATTTTGAATCTCCTCTTTTCCTTTTATTAATCTATTTTCTCAGTAATTTTGTTTTTTTTTGTTTCTGGCGATTATGTCATACCATATATTGGTAGAAGATGGATAAGTGAAGGAGTTATCTCCTTTGTTCGCTTATTCTGTCGATTTTCTCTGTGCATTTCAAGGTACTTATAAATCATATGGGTATAAAAAAGTTAACAAGACATTAGCAGATTGTGATTATCGTGCTTCGAAATGATAAATTAACTTAGTTTTCATTCCTTCACTTTCCGAGTGGAACACATTCTTTAAAGTTGCAATTGCGTTAGTTTCCTTTACGGATCGGGTTTTCTAGCCTTGGTCCCAACCTTCCCTTATCTCTGAACTTACTTCCGGCTAGATGGCCATTTGAGGTCCTGGAATTTACCGCCTGGGGATTCAGCCCCGAATCACGTGCGTAGTTGAGGGAGGGGGACGTTTTACCAGTGAACCACTGACACAATATGTTACTCAGAGGAAAGTAATTCCTGTATTTTAACTCAATGGTGGAGGCAATTGAATTCACTTATGAATTGGAAAGTCAGGAAGAGGACCTCTCAATGTTAGATTGTAACGTAAAAAGGAAAGAAGACGGGAAGTTGAACACTGGTGTTTACTGGAAACCCACTCATTCAAACAGATATTTAGACTTCCGATCATCCCGTCCTATGTCAGTGAAAAAAGGATTGGTGAAATGTTTAATTAATAGAGCACAAAAACTAAGTAGTACCGAGGAAAATCTAAGACGGTAAGTGAGGCATATAAGAGAAGCTTTGAAACTTAATTATTACCCTGATAAATTAGTCAGAAAGTATGTAGGGAAATGTAAGAACAAAAATAAATTAAATAATGATAGTAGTGATAATAATAATAATGGCGACATGCATGTCAAACATGCGCAAGATAATGACAACACCAACAATAAGGAATCTAAATCATCGATAGCAATTCCTTACGGAAACCTTATGGAGAATTCTCAACACTGCAGGAATAAGAGCAACCGACTTTCAAACTTTCTACCACCTTACCTAGAAACAAAATTCATCGGTTACAGAATCCTGTGAAGCCCACTAAAAACAATTTGGTTTATCTAATACCCTGTTTGAATGATTGCCAGGTCAAATACATAGGTCAAAGTAGTAGAACGGCGGCAGTCAGACTGGCCTAGCACGAAAACCTAGCAAAATCTAGATTAGTTGACCGGAATAAGATAAGAAATCTAGAGAATAGTTCATCTATAGCACTACATGCAGTTACACACAACCATACAATAGAAGGATGGCATAAAATGACAGTTTTAAAATCCAATGTAACAGCGGGGTGGAGGGAAAAATTGGTAACTGAAGCTTTGTTTATCGAATCAACTGCAAATACCTGTAATAGCAATGATTCAACACCTGTTCCAGATATCTTGAAAATTCAACTACCCCAACGATGACAAATAGGAGAGAACAAAGAAGACTATAAAACTCAAGTATTGAAGTCGTGTGATTATAATTGATGACATGATTATGAACAATAATGAATTATGTTCGAAACTTCGTCATCCAGTTAATAATACTGTTTCACCGTGTGATATATCTAATAAACCAACTAATATGTAATTCCTGTATAAATGATTTCATTTAATACCAGTAAACTTATCACAATTTTTGGTATGAAGGTATTCTTTTCTTATTCGTTTTGTTTTTCCTCATAGTTTGATATAACTTTTACCTGCTTAAAACAAGTAATTTCCTATAGTAATTACAACACTTGGAGTTAGATATGATGGAGAAGATTTGTAGCTCAGGTGGTTGTATTCTCTGAGCTGGATAGTTAATTTGTGAAGCTTTCATCACGCGACTAGGTGACATCTTCAGCGTATACTCCAATTTGAAGTGATCTTTTAGATTTCTCCATGAGTTTATTAATCATCTCTCCCGGTAACCTTGGATGTGATTGGTTGTTTTTGTGTGTTTTCACACCTTCTAGGCTACTTGTATTGGGGCTGATTGTTTCTTTGACGTGAACTTTGACCCTTTGTGTGTGAGGTTTCTTTCTAATCGGTTGATAAATTTTGTCTATCTCGATGTGTCTATTGATTGATGATTCACTGGAATGCCAAGCTTCTAAAAATTCTCTAGCATTTTTGTTGTTTCCTCTGTCTAATATTTGAACTTTGGTTGTCCCAGTCGAATTGATGTCAGTGGTTGTCTGTATCTAATGATGTGAGTGAGTGGATGTCATGTCTTTTGACGGCTAGCTTATGTTCATGGATACGAAGACGAAGGGGACGTCCCCTTTATTGGTAAATTACTGTCTACCAATTTGGCTAGCAACCAGCGCTCACCATACTTGTGTTACTATTGGATGGACCTGTAGTTTGATCAGTATAATTTAGATGATGTTGCCTTTATCTTCTTTTGCCTTTAATTCGTTTGATCGACGTTGTATGTTTTGAAGCTATTGTTTTAGTTTGTGAGTGACATATCCATCCCAAAAGGTTTCGGTAATTCCACACATATGACAGAACAGTTTTACGTGTTCTTGGTGTAGTTGTTTTTAATCTGAGCTGAATGGTTTAATTGTGAAACTTTCGTTGCCTTTCTTGACAGCATCTTCAACGCATACTTCATTTCGAAGTCAATATCTTCCACCTAAGCTACAAATCTTTTCCTCATATCTAGATTCTAATTGTGTTTTAGGTGCTTTACAGTAACCAGTGAGATGTTTCTCTGCTACTACTCAGGATATATATTACTATTTCCTTGGGTTCCAAGTGGAGTGCTGAACGTTAACAACACATCTCCCTTTAATCCTGTTCTCTACAGTCTTCTTTCCCTGACTCGACGACTATCCATTGGCTCTCATCTCCTCTACGTCACTCTCGGAAGCCGAACTTGTCATTTGATATTCAGGTTCCACTCTAGATGATGTCATTCAACTACCAAAGTTCTTTGTTGCTTATGCCTTCTGGCTGGTCATGTGATCTTCAGTATCGAGTAAAGAGACCAGTTGTTAGTGAACACTTGCAGAAGGCTGTTGGAAATGCATTCGGTGACATAACGAGTCTCTGAACGATGTAGAAGTACTGACTTGACATTGGTGTTGAAGATTCAAGCGTTGTTCTTTACGCTTAGCACAGTAGATTTTCACATTGATTTCAGAGTGATGAATGTGTATCTTACCTTTCTTGTTCTGGATTTGGCATCTTCATCCTAGTCGTATGTAGTTGAAACTTTAAGCACCACTAACTACCAATCAGCGAACGCCCTTCAACGAACCAATCACATGAGAGAGGGATTTTTGATTAAGGAAAACGTATATTATTTATGGAAAAAAGCTTAAAAACTGCATAAAACTGTTGCATAGGGTATCTTTCTCTAACATGTGACAGAAACATCTCCTAGTTTAGCATAGGAGTGTCAATAGAAAAGTCACACCACATTCTGTACATATATTCATCCAAATGACTATAAATGAGATCCTTTTGAGGTTCATTTGTAACCCTAATCCTATTTTTCAATCTTCCCCAAAATCCTTCAATAGAATTTGTGTGTCCCTGTAATTGGTTTCACAAAATCGCTAGAATGGTTCACTCTGTGATGAATATATCCAAGAGATGACAGCGAGTTATAACCTTTCCATTCATGAGTATGTACTACAGATCCCTGTTTCACAAGTCTAGGATTAATAGGTATTAAAGTAGTTGACTTTCTGTCTGGTATTCTCTCCTCGAATCCTTTTCGCAGGGAGGTGTCATATAAACCGGTCACCCAAACATTGTTGGCTCTCTCACGACCACGGTTGTATTTTTTTTCAGTAACACAGTTTCGTCCGTGTGTACGACGATACCTTCTCCGCCTAGCAACGAAGTAATTCTCTCCATTTTCCATGATGCGATGTATCTGCAGTGCCAATACCACTGAACTGTTGACACGAAGCTGTTTTCAGTTTCTCAGTTGCGCCTCTCACAGGCTGTTTTGAAACCTAGTAGTTGCAGATATACAAAATCTGGATTAGGGAGAGATGTGACCTAGCAAAAAATGTTACTACGAAATATTAAAATTATTAACTTACCTTCTCTAATGCTAACTCGTCTCAAACAAATTGCATAACAATGGACATACACATCAATCGACCTGCTGAAGCTTTTTGAACTCATGACACCACCACAGGAACAAATCCTCTCCTTCCTAAGCAACCCCAAATCCATGCAATACTGCAAAACCTTATCCTCCTCGAACTGCAAGCGTAAGTTCGTTAGAGCATGCATTTGATACGAATCAAGCGGAATACAACCTTGAACTCACGTGCATGAACCTCATTGGACCATTCGAAGTCGTTCGCTGATTGGTAGTTAGTGGTGCTTAAAGTTTAACTTGGCCGTTGATAAGTGAAAGAAGTTCCTTTAATTTTTTCTCGTTGTTTATTATTGGTGCTTATTGTTGTTGTTGGTTTAGGTATCTTCATCACCTCCTTATGTTCACGTGAAGTCCTGTCTTCTCTGCATGCCTGTTCTGCCAACTTGTTGGTTTCCGAACTTTGGGTGTTCGAGTTTTTGTAATATTCTGCATAAATCGTCCTCAAAGTTCACATCTTCCAAAAATCTTCTTGTCGGACAAACATACTTTTGTCTTCTCTCTTCCTAATGCTTACCACCTCAGGATATAAGAGTCTGCCAACTGAAAGCTTTCTGAGATAGTCTCACCGCCAATACCGTGGAAGACATGAAAAGATTGGCTGTCTTCGATCATAGGTGTCTGCGTTCTATCTCCCGTGTGAAGTGGTATAATAAGGTGAGCAATATAGAGGTTATGCCTCAATCGAGTGCTAGGTAAGGAGGGTAAATCAATCAACGAGGTTGTGAAGTTACATCGACTCAGATGGTTAGGATATGTGTTACGTATGCCTAGTCATCGCCTTCCTCGACCGACGGGCAATCTTAGCTGATATAGGGTCAGGGTGGAAAAGAGCTAGTGGCGATCAAACGAAAACATGGCACCAGTCAATGAAATCTACAACAGTTAGTCTAAGCCACGTAGGAAGATGTAGACTTCCTGACTAGTTGGGGTCCTCGGGACGGTAAAAACCAATGGCTGGGAACAATTGGTGACATGGCTCAAACTCATCGTTTTCAATGGCCGGCGCAGATGCATCCACTCCTTGTGACTTATAATACCCAATAAAACTATATTGTTCTTCGTTATTACTGTTCCTTTGTCTCACACCTCTGTTTACTGTCTATATTATGCATTTCTTCTACTTTCTTCTCTTCCTTTGTGTGCTACATGGGAGGAGTGTGGCGACATGAACTGCCGCACATATGTGCAAAGTTCTATGTTGAAGACAGACAGATAGACCTTCAATACCCTCAGTTAGTTGTTGAGGTTCATCAATTTGTTTGTCAGTGTATGATGATCACTTATAGTTAAATAATGCATCACATCAAAACACAACACTGTTGTATTTCGGATTGTTCACCGCTGTTGTACCAGTGTCAGTCTTTTCGGGTGTTAACAGTTGAGTTATTAGGTTATAACTGACTCTGTGATTATTAGTTTTTTAACTTCACTCATTGCATAGTGATTGCGGTGGTCTGTGTACCTGCCAGCGTGTGTGTGTTTGTGTGTGCTTGCGGTTGTGTGTATCGAAAGACAGGTACCTATTTCCTTTTCAATGATTATTATGACCTCGCAATCAGTATCATAGTTCTTACAGTTTTCTATTAGTTTCAGTGATATCATTAAACAAAAAAAATGTTTTTACATCCGAGTGTTCCTTTTTTTTCTGCAATTTCTTTTTATTATATTACAGTGACATAATTTATCAGATACATGTGTGAAGTAAGATTGTTGATATTACATATATATATATATATATATGTGCGTGTGTTATGTAACTTTCACATGCGCTTGCGTGCGCACGCGTCGCTTGACGACTGACTGACTGACTGACTGTTCAACAGCACAAATACAAATATGAAAAACAAATTAACTACCGCATATTTTTGATATGTATATATACTACATACACATATATATATATTCGCTATTCTTCATGTTATGTTTAATATTTGTACTTTACGACTTCACATTTCTCTTCTCCATGCAAGAATCAACTGATTAGCGAGCTTAGTTTTCGTTTTAGTAATTTAAAACGTTTCCTGTTTTCGTCTTCGGACTATTCTTTCTTTCTATGTGTCTTTGTTCTTGCTTACAAGCGAACTAACTATCGACTGTTCTGATTGCTTTGCCTTCTATAGTTCTAGTTACTTGATTTTCTTTTTCGGGGGGGGGGTCATAACCTCGCTTGTAGAGAGGTGTATGTTTACTCATGTGTACCTTTGCCCATATGTATGTATACCTTATATGGAGGATGGGTAATATATATATAAATATTTTTTCTTCTGTATACAACTCATTGCGCTTTTGCTGCCTTGTGATATGTTCCTTTATTTTTCCAAAAAAAACAGTGAAACAATACAAACAAACAACTATTTTTGTCTTGTTTTTATGCCTAACGGAAAATTACACACATGCATATATATAGTGTGATTATGTATGCTTTTGTTACGGTGGGAGGTAGCTGTAATTATTTCAAGTATCTGAATAATCGTTTGTTTATTTGCATGCGGGTTTGTGTGTGTGTGTGTAACCGTAACAAGAATAATAGTAATAGTGAATTGCATCATAACTGATTGCGGTTTTTTCTTTTGCTTTTATTATGCTTTTTGGTGCGTGAATTCAGGTGATTATTTTAGTGTGAGTAAGTGGTTCAGTGTGCGTCGGTGGCACAGCGGTTAAGACGCTCGCCGACCATGCACATGGTCCGGGGTTCGATCCCCGGCCACAGACGCGCTCCTTTACCTCACTAAGCCAGAAATAATGCTGGTGAAGAGGAAAGGTTGGGCATGAGGCTACCAACCCCATCCTGTAAAAATGAACACTACTACAGAAACTTCGAGGCTCTAGCTTGAAGCCCTATGTTCCACTGGGAACGTGAAGGAATAAAAATAAAGTGGTTCAGTGATAGGAGTGTTCGCCAACCACGCTGCATGCAGTTTTGGGTTTGATCCACAGCCGACACACTTCTCATCCCGGCAACGAAAGGTTAAGCTTGAGATTAGCAATCCCACTCCGTAGAAATGAAACCATCGTTACCGGAACTTCAAAGCCCAAGCTTCAAGCCCTGCGTTTCATTGGGAACGCAAAGGAAGAGAAAAATATGAATTATGGTTATTATCATTATAATTATTATCATATAAGTAATAATAATAGACCGTGGTATGTATTAGTTTAAGAATGGCGAGTATGTGTTGTTAGTAATAGTAATAGTAGTAGTATGTAGAGTTTTCGTTGTATTATTGATTATTAAAACACGATATGCGCCACACAAAAAGCCATAGTTTGTTCGAAGGGTCGGATACTGCCCGGACGCCCAGATCAAAGCAGATGGTTGTCTTAAAGGTTCAAACCCCGAGCCTTTGACTTGTATTCTGATCTGTAAAGCAATGGAGTAACGTCAAGAGCTATGTCCCCATGGTTTCTGGTGACCGAAACAGGTTTTCATACACTATTCGATTCTTTTTGATTCTGGAGGTAATGTACACCATGGGTTTAGAATCGGGCTTGGTAGACCCGCATGTCCGCTGGTCCAGTTGTAAGCATTCGTCCCTCCACTTTTGTGAGGATCATCTTGATAGCGTGAAAGCAGTGATAGGACATACCTGGCAGAGGCTTTGAACGCGTGGCCACATGAGAGTATTTCAAGAGGTCGTTCATACGGACAGAGTTTTTGAACAGTTGTTTTGTTGTAGTTTCGAAGCTTCATCAATCGGAATGGGGATTATGAAAGCGTTATGCTTGCCAACTTTACCTCCATCCTAGAAAAAATATTGTTAACTGAAGTATTATCATGTTGGAATAGTTAAGAATTGTCAGGCCAGAACATACCACTATCCCCATGAAGTTGTTGACTCTATTCTCTGCACTTCTGTGCATTAGTTCTTTGTTGGTTTGGATCGAGGATTTCATCATAAGCTGACATCAGTTAGAGAATCACTGGAAAACCTGCAGGGAGTACTGGACGGCCGACTGTTTCGTCAGCCTAGTTTGGGACTCTTCATCAGTACGCACCCATCGGTTGTTGGTTTGTTTTTTTCCTTTCAGTCATGTCATGTGTATTTTTGGATGACTTGATTTTCTGCTATGTCACAATCACTAATGCCGGGAAACTGTTTGCCCTTTTTTTTCTCTTCTCCTCCTTTGAAGTGCATTACACACTCTTTTAACTCTCATTCTTCGCTTGTTCAATTGTAATATATATACATGTATGTGTATGTTATATTATTACTCAAAAGAATGACTTTCCTTTAAAGTTTCATTCTCTTTTATATATATATATATACATCTGTTTACTTTCTCGTGAAAGACTATGATGTGCATATTTCTCTCTATTGTCTCTGGGACTTTACTGCATTTATTTATTTATTTATTTTTAATCTATTTGTCTATCTTTACAGAATAATGTTTTATCTAATGCCGAATTGTGTCATTCTGCACAAGTGGATGAAATCAACAGTTTACAAGCTGATAATAGTGACAACAATAGTAGTAATAATGAGAATGCTAACAATTTATTGCTGGAAAAAATTAAAGCACAAGAACAATTGTTAAATGAACAAAAAGAACAATTAGCTCATTTTCAACTTCAATATAAAACATCAATTCAAGATAAAGAAAATGTATGTGGTTTGTTTTGATTTATTTTTTTCTTCTTTTTTTCTTGGTATTCAGAAATTACTTAATTATTTTTCCGTTTCAAATATGTTTGTACACTTTGTTGGATCCTCGTTAGTGGTTCAATGACAGAATGCTCGTCAGGGGTGAAATTCCCCGCTGACTCATATTCTGAAACCTCGCCTAATTTATTTGTCGATAGGATGTCCGGAACAGAGAAGATGTTGGGTGTGAGACTAGCAACGTCATCCTGTAATGTGAACATCACAGCTAGTGAAACTCCTTTAAGCCTAAAGCTTGAAGCTTTGTGTTCCACTTGGATCGTATAGGAATGAAAAGAAAGAACTTTGTTGTTAGATGATTGGAGGCAGTCGGTAGGTAGCCCTGGAGTCAAGCTGCGTGTTTGTTGGCACTCGTCAGCAAGGCATGACTACAATCTTGAAGGAACTCATGTCCTCTCACTCAGTGTTGCAATCAAAGGAATTTCCACTCTGTTGGATTATAATAGATAATTTGATTGAACACTAGGTAGTAAGTAACCGTGTTATGCATCTAGTCTTTGGTTTGCTGCAGTTTACCCCGCAATGTCGAATTACCCATCATGGTGGTCACATCACAAAACTTGACTGATAGAATTCAGTCTACATCAACCCCAAGGACTAGGCGCATGACATTGGTTACTATCTAGTGATGAATCAAAGCAAAAAATATAAATTATTATATTATTAGGCACCTACAGCCGGGGTTCGAACCCGGGACGTTTTGGTTACAAGGCGAGCTCGTAAATCATTCAGCCACTGACACCCGATTCAATTCCAACTTCTGCCAATTCACGATACGGCGCGATGACTAGCGAATGTAATCAGCGAGTATTTGTCCTCACACCCGACCTGCTGTACCCTACTGGTCACGACTTCCCACTAGAACCACAGGTTGCTACCTACCTGAATATGGCCAGTCACTAGTGCCGTATCGTCACTTGGTAGAAGTTGGAATTGAATCGGGTGTCAGTGGCTGAATGGTCTATGAGCTCGCCTTGTAATCAGAAGGTCCCGGGTTCGAACCCCGGCTGTAGGTGCGTACTGATGAGGAGTCCCAAACTAGGACAAAACAGCTGTCCAGTACTCCCTGCAGTTGAGTCACGTAGTTTTCTAGTCGTAGAAATTTCGAATAATATTATTAACACAGCCATTCAGCTAAGTAACTTGATAGTGTTGTGCTCTGTAAAGGTTTTCACCAGGATTCATTTGGTCTGAGTAGGTTGTTTGTTGTCAGGTACAGGTATACAACCTAGGAAATAGGTAGCATTCTCTTTTTCAGCTTCGAATATATGTCATTTCGGTAATCTTCACTTCTTTTTGGGCTTTTTTTCCCCTTCTATTATTTCTTTTAGTCTGAAAGTCGACTTGGTGAACTTGAAGGTAATTTGAATAGAATTAAGGCTGAATTAGCTGAATCCAAAGTGAAACAAGATGAATTATTAATGGAGTTGAACGGGGCACGTTCAAAACGTGATCAATTAGTCGAAGAGATATGCACAATGCTAGGTGATCTATCTGTAGCCGAGAAATCGGATAATCTATCAGCAGTGCTACATCAACGTATTAATGATTTGAAGGAACAAATGTAGGTTTCTCTTCTGTTTTTGTTTTTTTTTTCCTGGTGATATTTGTATTGCTGTTTAACACATTCAAGTACTTACCTTAATTGTGTTACAATTGAATTTCATCTGGCTGAAGGTCTTTTTAATTCTTAATTTTTTTCATTGCATGTAAAAAATATGCTGTATGGACTGATTTTTATTAACGGCGGGTGGTGCCTATATTTACTTTATAAACATTGGATCAGACTAACTTCGATCTATCTTATACCGCGTTAGTGTTTGTTTTGTGCGTCAGTAACTCAGTGGTAGAATGCTTACCAGCCACAGAGGTGTTCTTGGTTAGATTCTCGATCACTGTACGCATAAACCTTTTTTAGCCGGTAGTAGGCACAGTAAAGGGAAGTGGTTGGGCGTGGGGTTAATAATCCTACTGAAATTTTAGAGCTGAAGTCTGTTTGTCTGTCTGTCTGTTTTCAACATAGAACTTTGCACCGATGTGCAGCAGTTCAAGTCGCCACACTCTCCATGTAGCACACAAAGCAAGAAAAGAAAGTAAAAAGAAATGCAAAATAGAGACAGTAAACAGAGATATAAGGCAAAAGGAATAGTAATATTGAAGAACAATATAGTTTTATTATATAAGTCACAAGGAGTGATGATGCATCTACGCCAGCCATTGACAACGATCACTTTGAACCATATCACCAATTGTCTTCAATCTTTATTGGTTTTTACCATCCTGCGGACTCCAACAAGGAAGTCTACACCTTCCTATTTGGCTTAAACTAACTGTTGCGCATTTCATTGACTATTGGAGCCATGTTTTGGTTTGACTACCACCACTAGGTGTTTTTCAACCTGACCCTATGTCAGCTAACATTGCCAATCGGTCGATGAAGGCGGTGGCTAGACATACGTAACACATGTCTTAACCATCTCAATCGGTTTAGCTTCACAACCTCGTTGATTGATTTTCCCTCTTTACCTAGCATTCGACTGAGGCCTAACCTCAATATTGCGCACCCTATTATACCACTTAACACGGGAGATAGAACGCAGGCACCTATGATCAAGGACAACTGGCCTTTTCATGTCTTCCATTTTCAGTGGCCATGTCTCACAGCCATAAGAGAGGACGGAGCGGACTGCTGAGCAGTACTCCCGCCAGAGATGGCGTAGACTGGCATATGCAAAACTAGGCTTCTGTATCCGTGCTGGGATTACTTCAGCGATCAACCCACTGGCGTTGGGGCTGATGCAACATCCGAAATAAGTGAAGCGGTCAACGTGCTCTACCGCTTCACTCCCTATTTCTAAGCTAGGAGTGAGTCGATGTAGTCCAGTCCTTTAACATCATCTTACATTTGGCGGGAGCGAATCGCATGCCAAACATTCGTAGATTGCAGCTCAAAGTGTTCAGAAGACTCTTCATTTTGTCAGCGTCTTCGCCTGGAAGGACTATATCAAGCTCAAGTCTGAAACCCTATGTGCTAATTGGAATGTAAAAGAATGACAGGAATGTTAGTTCTTGCTGTAGCAACCAAATTTATTCGGTTATGGACTGAACGCAAGAAAGTGATCTTTACGTTCTACTGTATAACTGAAAAAACTTCGTTGTGACACCCATTATCACGAAGCGTTCAAAATACAAGGAAAAGACTATTATTGTTCCATATTGTAGTGGTTCTATTAAATAATAGTAAAATCAAAACTGAAAATATACTTCAGCGGTGCCGTGAGACAGCTATACAGGCAATGTTAAGTACCAACAGCGTTAATATTGCTAGCCCCAATCTTTTTTTCTTTTCCAAACTTACTTATCCGCTAAGAAATTAGACGATGTTTAGGAACGCGTCGATCAGGAGTCGAACCTCGAATCACATAAAGCGTGGTTGGTGAGCAAGCACAACTTCTACACAATGGATAGTGTAAATATTTCAGAAGAATTAGGAAAATATTGAAACATTTATAAAGTCGGTTGCAGTTGCTCAAAGTAAACTGAAAAGTTGAATAAATTTTCTCTTCTGTGTATGTGTGTTTGTGTGTAAATCAGGTTTGTTTTTAAATGATTTCTCCAGTCTAAGACGACGGAAATTACTCTGAGTTCATAGGTGATTTCTTTTGAATGTTATAACTTACATTGGCAGTCAGCAATTATGTGATTATTAGATAGTTGAAGGCAATTGGAAAGGAGCCTTGGACCTAGGTTTCGTGCTAGTTGGCACTCACTAGTCAGCAAGGCGTATCTGCAACCTTGAAGGAACTCATGTCCCTTCTGAGATTCGAACCCGCGTCACCCAGTGTGGCTGCAGTCAGAGACGTTACCACTGAGCTCTTCGGGCTCACTCGCGATTGACCTCCTGTAGGACTGTAGTGGGTATTTTGATTGGACACTAGTAACTAGTGTGACGTGTCTAGTCCTTTCTTTGATGCAGACTGAATTCTATCAGTCAATCGTGAGCCCGAATAGCTCAGTGGTAACGTCCCTGACTGCAGTCACTGGGTGACGCGGGTTCAAATCTCAGAAAGGAAATGAGTTCCTTCAAGGTTGCAGATACGCCTTGCTGACTAGTGAGTGCCAACTAGCACGAAACCTAGATCCAAGGCTTCCTGTGGCCGATTGCCTCCAACCATCTAATATCATCAAATCAATGTACACCGTGATGGCGAGCTACCTAGAATGGTGGCCACATTGCAAACCTGACTGATAGAATTCAGTCTGCACCAAAGAAAGGACTAGACACGTCACACTAGTTACTAGTGTCCAATCAAAATTATGTGATTAGTTTGTATAGAAAATGGACTTATTTTGGTGTGGTTGTGTTCTCTGAGCTGGATGGTTTGGTTGCGAAGCTTTCATTGCTCTACTGAGCAACATCTTCAGCGCATACTTCGATGTGAAGTGAGCTTTTAGAATTCTCTATGAGTTTATTAGTCATCTCTTCTAGTAACCTTGAACGTGGTTGGTTGTTTTCGCAACCAAACCATCCAGCTCAGAGAACACAACCACACCAAAATCATCCACCTGAGCTACAAATCTTCTCTATTATATCTAAAATGGACTTATGCTATCAATCATGCTTATTCCAAATTTGGGTGTGAGTGCATGCAGGACTTCAGGTTTATTTTCATGCGTAAATTATCGTCTCTCTTTAATTTATATTACTTTTTCATTAGATCATATCATGAGAAAAATCGTCAAGATTTACAAAAATACTGTCAAACTCTAGAAAATGAACGTAATGAACTTGAAAGTGAACTGACCAGAGTGAATGTAACTTTGAAGAATGCAAGTGAAGTAAGTTATATCAACTTTTTGTTTATGTTATCATTTTCAAATTGATCACAAAATGATTTCAGTTAGAAAAACCATTGAAAACTGAGAAGTATTGAATAGCTCTGTCGTCTTCGTCTGGGAAACCTCAGCTGCTGTACGCATCCATGAGCCTACCAGGGATCGAACCAAGGACTTTCAGGTTACAAAATCAACTGGTTGACCATTCAGTCACTATGACGGAATCTAGCGGCTTACCATGTCGAGTGTGAGGACTGATACTCACTGATGTTTCGTCCTTGTTTGGGACTCCTCACGAGTTGGGAGAATTTGAGAACGATGGCTATTGGACTCCACCCCAGTTACTGAATTGTCAGTGAGCTCGTCTTATAACCTGAAGGTCTTGGTTTCGACCCTTGCCGGTGGGGTGATGGGTGTGTACTGGTGAAGTTGTCCCAAACAAGAATGAAACAACTCTTCTGCTTCTCAATGGTTTCCTAACTGAAGTCACTTCACAATCAAAATCTCTGTAAATGAACACTTGAAGATATGTCCTTATTTAAGAGTTTATTCTCAGCTAGATAAAACATGTCATCATTTTGAAGATTTTTTTTATAAATTCGATTTTTGAACTGAAATATAGTGAAGTTTTAGACACTAAAAGATTTTGGCCTTAAATGTAGAATTCGTGCTGTTTGCTACTCACCAGCTAACTACCTGCTTCGTCGACTTTGAAGTGAAACATGTATTGCCTTCATGTTTATGTTTATGGCAATCTACGCGTCACTTAGTTTATTGATCATTTTAAATGTGTGTTCGGTGAATTTGATAGTTATACTGGTTACCGCTAGAAGTCTAACATACCCATCGTTCAGTTTTCATCATGTGTATGGGATAATCTTTGGTTAGCGTGTTTTCTTAAAGTTAGATGCTTTTGATGAGACAACGAACCTAGAACCTGTACTCCAGAAATTTTCCGAAAGAAATGGAGATGGATTGTACACACACTGAGGAGAGCGTTAAGTGACACCAAACTCGAAGTCCTTAAGTTGAACCGAGAAAGGTAACAACAAGTTGGGCATAGATCCGATGGTGACATGGAGAAGATTGTGTGAAGGGAAATGATAATTTATTGGCAATCACATGAAGCGGCTACAGATGAGCTGCTAAAGTCGGAACCCAAGTGAATTATAATGTTATTATCAAACAATCTCTAATGTTGTTTGTATTACACTGTATGTTTGGTTCGATGTAATCCATACAAGCAGATTAACTCATATAAATTCACTAATTCTGAATCCCAATATCCTTTGATTTCTAATTTCTACCGACTCACCATATCGCGTTTTGATAATCGTGTTAGGTTGATTTAGAGGTGCTTAAGATCACAGCTTCTTATCATCACTTCACGAGGTTTATTTGAAGACACTTTAGATTGTTTGAAAGCGATATTTGTTCCATGGGTCCTTCATTTATTATGTAATTTCTAGTTCATCCGTAGGTTGAATTGTGTGAGATTTGTTAAGGAATTTAATGGGGCGTCTGGTTTTGTTTTTGAAATTTGTTCGAAGCAAATATATTTTGAAATACAAACAATTTGGTTGAGTTTTCACATTCCACTTAAATATGTGTTGATACTTTTCAAAAGACGAAACCTTACTACTGAACTACTTTTTAAGTAGTTGGGTGTCTAAACAAACATTTTGACAGTCTCACGTGGAATATAATGTAATTGTCTAATTTGGGGTAGTTAGACTATTGTTTTCATTTACTGGCATTACTCTTATTTTAGGTCTACAACATTAAAAGGCAATATATCGGTCCCACTGAACAGATAATTATCCATATTTTATGAGTATCACCAATAAATAGCAGGTTCACAAAAAGTAGATTCTCTTCTCATTAGGGAGTTATGCAGATTGCGTAGACGTGTATTATCATCAATATTCGATCGTTTTTCCCCCAACTATTTCGTTCACATCTATGAATTTTGTCTCATTGGTTGAATCTACTGTGAAGCTTCTAATTCACATTGTTAAGAATGCTCGATATGACGTAATTGTTAGGTGTTCGAATGTATATAAATCCGATTCCTTATCTAAGATCCTTAACCTCTGTTTCTTTTCCATACTTTTATCAGGTACAATCTGATAGTGCATTACTGAAAGAAGAACTTGACACTGTGAGACAAAAGTAAGTTTTATCTTAATTTGTCTTTATTGACGGCTCTTTGACAAAGAAGCAAAGGAAAGAAGCATCTCCACTAGGAACCGAGATGTCAACAGAACCTAAACATTTCGGTTCATTAATTTAACGGAAAAAATAAAGCTGGCTGCTACAAAATAATAACTTATCCCCGTTGCACAAGAGGTGACTCTCATGACCCAAGTGGTTCAGTGGGTAACGCTTTGGTATTTGAAATGGAGGGTACTGAGTTTGAGTCCTGGTGGGTTGATTCAGCGCCCAGTGGGGAATCATATCTACTTTAATTCCACTACAACTATCGAGATCTGAATGATTATGCAGTGTGATTGCCTTTCAAAGAAAAGTTGTGTGTTAATTGTTCATTAACTACAGCAGAACGATATTGTATCACAATACCTCTTTTCGTAAACGTACGTTTTTTGCTCTATCTACATCTTGTCAGTGATAACTTTCTAGAGAAGCCTTTACTGAGGTTTTTTCTCACCCCCCCTCGCTTACCTCTCTTTTTTGGTATTTAGAATGCTTTCATTAGAGAAGAGTGCTTCAAATGCATTTGATCAACTTGAAGTAAAGTCGAATGAACTACAAGCTATTCAAAATCAATTAGATAAAGTATTGGCTGAGGTATGTTCCATAGTGTAGTAGTAGTTGAGTATAATTTATGTTATATTTCTCGTTAATTGAATATCATGTTTGTATTGTTTGTTTTACGTTTCAATAACAACATCGTCTGTGAATATAGAATCCAATTCTCCACTTGAAAATTACACACAGTCTCTGGTGAGAATTAACAGCAACTTCCTTTGGAAACTAAAAGTATTCAGATCACATAGTGTGATCTCTATGATATCATAAGTGATAATTAATAAGCAAATTATATAGTATGGTTTTATTAGTATTCATATCCACCAGTATTAATTAGCATCATGCTGTATATCGCTGTACTTTCTTGATCACAATTTATGACATCATGGAGGTCACATATTGTGATGTAAATATTTTTGGTTTCCCAAGTAAACTGTGCTGAATTCCCACTTTGAATTGTATAATTTACAAATCTGGTTCCGTGTATTACCGGTCCTCCAGAATTCTAGTGGTTTCAAGGGATTCGTCTTTCTAAGTTGGGTTAGCTCGTGTACAACACTGATCACCTCGACGGTAAATAAATGATTTAAAACAATTGGTTCCCTTAATGAATTTCGACAACACAATAAGAAGACGTAGTTTATCTGAAACGTGTAATGTGTTGGCGCAACACATTTCGGGCATTCTGATCACACACGTACTTGTCATACACAGTTTTTATATGATGCAAGAAGGCATGAATAATTACAATACAGGTCAGATTGCATACAGGTCAACGTCACAAATAATGCGTAGGGAGACGCAAGAGGTGTGGGTAAGAAAGATAAAAGGAGAAAACAAGGCAAAGAAGGGGTTGAAAATACTATGAATTAAATTGGTCCTTGGTTCTAAAATTGGATTACCAAGGCAAGTTTAAGGTGACAACAAATAATTTTTGGACACATAAGACAGGTTTAAGTCTTTTTATGGCTAAGGCTTCAATGAATTTAAGTATGTGGCCCAACCTCGTTTTATATATCGGCTTAAAGGCACTGTTGAAATCAACCTTATGACCCGTCTCTATAATATGCTTGGCTATAGATGATGTTGGACATCTATTTCCGGGATCATTTGTGTCTGGTGATTTCATTTGTTGCTGCAGCCATTTTGGAATGTGTTCTGTAGCCCTAACCTGCAGAGACCGATGGGTCCTCCCTATGTACGTGTCTCCACACATACATGTAAATTGATAAACACAGTGGGATGTGACACTATCGTTCGGATGATGTGAGTGAGGGTTTACAGAACAGCATAGTCCTCGTTTTCTCTGTGAAGATAAGTTTAGCTGCATAATAGGTTCTATTGATTGCGGCCTCTAGTCTTTGTCTAGCGACTAAACTTTGTTGATCACCTCTGAACGGTAAGGATATGTAAACATCCTTTTTGGGAGCTGATTGGATTGGTAAAGCTCTATGGTTGACACTTCCGTAACATCCAATAAATCTCAGTGGGTAATTGTTATCTAACAATATTTCAGTGAGGTGTTGTCTTTCTTCTTCAATTGTATCGGCAGTACATGCCTTCTCGCATCATATAAAAACTGTGTATGACAAGTACGTGTGTGATCAGAATGTCCGAAATGTGTTGCGCCAACACATTACACGTTTCAGATAAACTACGTCTTCTTATTGTGTTGTCGTAAATAAATGAAACAGCTGTTCAGTGTTTAGGTTACTTCGGTCTGGTTGGAAAGTAATCCTGTTTGACGTGAGTGGTCTCCAACTACTTACTTGAATCAGTAGTATATGTCTGTGAATATATTCTACATGTTATTTTAAGTATTTATTGCGTAATTCGAATCGATTTGACTATTTTATTCAATTATTCTGAAAAGAATGGATACTGAACAAGGAGTACTCTTTTCGATAACTTCATCATCAGGCTCTACAGTTATATACACATTATAGTGAATGAATGAATTATTCTTATGAACAACGTTAATGTTGTTTAAATAACATTGAATCAATAATCTTAATAGATTACAGTTCAATAGCATCAAAATAAAAATACGCTGAATGTCAGAAAAATTAGGAAAGATAATAATACAATTTCATGAATTTATAGTCTCTACTGAAGGTCAGGGCAGTAGTAGTGACTGGACTTGCTTCTATTGCACATAAAGCACTGGTTGTTTCACACGAATTGCTACAGCCTCTGGTGTTTGGAGAATGCGGTACCTGGGTGTTTTTGGCAGTTTATTTGACACCCGGTAGATGATAGATAGGGATTCTTTCACGCTGGCTTTGTGACCGGTTTGCACCGATTGGTCCAATATCGAACTGTTGATGGTTTCTACTACAACTTTACCTAGCTACACTGGTAGATGTTCCTGAGCACGAAAAATCAAGTTCCTAGGGCGACTGCTAATATAACTCGTTCCACAGGAGCAGCTGAATCGGTAGATACAATTTGAAGTGGCTAGTCTCGATACTTCATCTTTCAGTCGAGGTAGCACCATTGGCCGTGTAGAGAATATAAGACGTGTAGTTCGCCAGCATTAAAAGTTCTTTGAACTGGTTTTCTTAATTTCCTCGTAATTACCTCTTCTGTTGAGTCGTGTTTTAGCATACTCTAGTCGATATATATTCCAGGTACCTTTGGATTCTAGTAATATAACGGTGTAGAGTTCGAACCAGGTCACTGAATTTGCTCTTTGTAAGCTAAGCTGTGAACCTTAGTCAGCTGTTGATCTTGTCCCAGTTTTAAGTCACTATTCACTAAGGATTGTGTTTGGTTATGCTCGTAGCACTCTGTTTCAGTCAATATGATCGCCATGATCACAGCAGTATTGAATAATTTTAAATTATACTGGTGAAGCCAGTAATTAAGTGTTCGTGATCTCATTAAGCCAAGACGTTGTGTTTTGCTTTGAATTATTGTGTTGTGTTTGTTTTTTGGTGGACTTTGTTGCAATTTATCATTCTTCCTCTTCTTCTTGTTTTCTTTTCTTTATGAAAAAAAAAAAATAATTCATTAGCAAATGGAACATGAAAAAGTGCATAATCACACTATTTCAGTTTTAGAAACTGAGAAACAAGTATTATTGGAACGTATACAAGAGGCTGAAAATCGCTTAGCTCAACAACAACAACAATCGAAACTGCCAGTAGTTAACAGTAAGCTATTTTCTATATTCACATATGGTGGTACACAATTCTGTTTGTCACTGAAGTGAGTGTGCGTCGGTGGTTGGATTCAGCAGTAGAATCCTCGTCAACCGTGCACATGGGTTCAGGTGTTCTTTCCTCAGCGGACGCATTCGTAAACCTTGCATAGGTGGGAGTAAAACCCGAGGAATTGGAGGAGGTTTGGTGCGATACTAACAAACACCGCTGCTTAAACTTCATAGCTGAAGCTTGAAGCTGTATGCTCCACTCAGAACGCAAAGGAATGAAGGAAATAAATTTGATCAGTGTAGACTGTGAGTATTATCGGAGAGTTGGAGTAGCGTTGAAGTTAATCCAGTTGACTGAATAAATATTTCTCCATGGATGATCGTCTACTTGCGTATTGAAATTCTGTCGCTATCAAGTCTAAATTTTAGTGGAATACAAGGGAGACATTCTACGCCTCCATCTATAATCTGCTTTGATGTTATGTGTGATATGCCCTATTTTCTTTCCAAACTCATAAAGAATCGTATCCACTTACTGACTTTACCTCACTGCATACATCATGGATAATAGTATTGATGGTAAGACTATTTGGGAGGCAAGTGAAGGTTAAAGTGGTAGCATTTCACCGGTCCTACAATCCCATTGCAATCGAGACTCGTATTTTTCACCTTCACTCATGAACCATATCATCGATAATCGTATTGTTTGTGGCCTTTTTCAAGTGGGACAATTTGAATTGTACTTCTCTATGCGTGGAATTCGCTGACTGACTGACTGGTTTTGACATAAAACTATGCACAGAAATGCAGCTGTTCAACTTGCCACGCTATGAAACACATAAAGGAAAGAAAGAGGAGAAAAAAGAGAATTTTAAGAACGATAGTCAGCAGAAATGTGGAGAAGAAAGAATAGTAACATGGAGTCTTACTGGATATGATAAATCACTAGGAGTGAATGCATCTGCGCCATTGAGAGCGATTTTGAGCCATTTCACCGATCGTCTCCAGCCTTCATTGGTTCTTACCATCCCGAGAACCCCAACCAGACAGCAGTCTACACCTCCCTACGTGGCTTGTTCAAACTAATGTGGTGTTTTAATTTGACCACCACTGGCTCTTTTCTAACCTGATCTTATGTCAGCTGACATCGCCCGTCGAGGAAGGAGATGGCTAGGTATACGTAAGACATATCCTAACCATTTCCCCCCATTCCTTTGATTGATAGCCGGTCGAGTATCACGTTTACACCACAGATGATGTGTAGGTTGACGAAATACCACACCAACCTCTTGTATCCATGCTGAGATTTTCTCAGAAGTCAGTCCGTTGCTGCTGATGTTGTCAACACGCTCTACCACTTCACTTCTGTCTGTCTTTGAGCTAGAAATCAATGTAGTCCAGTTTTTGTAGCCAGCATCTTACATTTGACAAGAGCAAGTCGCATTCTGCTCGACTATTTATTTTGTATACTATTTGATAAACGTGATTCTAAAATTCTTTAGGAAGGTGGTGGTTATCTTCTAGTTCCGGTTTTATTGTTTTTCATATTTTAAGCTTATCTTGTTGTTTTTTCTCTCTCTCCAGCCAAAAAAAATTAACATTTCTCAATTTTTTTTTCAGGGATCTGTCTTATTATTCTCTTTTTCTTATTGTGAAAGCGAACTGGATCATTACAAAAACTTCGTTTTTTAATAATATATTAGGCAGCAGATCTTAAAGTTATCTAAATCTTTAGTCTTAATCCTTAGGCATATAAGTAAAAAAAACAGAAGAATAAAAGAGATACCATTTGATGGTGTGTTTGTGTGTGTCGGTGTGCGCCTGTATATTTCCTCATATTCATTTTTTCCTTGATGGTTGTGTGTTTCATCAGTCTTCGTCCTGTTGGAATTTCCCGCGTTTCTTTTTTTGGCTTCACATTCGCCTTACTCGATATTCATACACAATTTTGTGTATGAATATGGCGCGCTGGCACACAAATGCGCTGATGGATGATGGTTTATCCCCCCCGCGCCACCACCACCACCACCACCGCCACCGCTCGCCCTCCTCACCCTCTCTTTTTACATTTAGGTTTGCTTGTGTTTTAATCCTTTATGGTAAAGAGTCTAAAAGAAAGTTGGAAAAAAGCAACAAGAATAAGAAGAAAAAGAACTTATCGCATAACTTTTCACCGATCAATGTTAGTTAACTTGAACTTCTTTCTTTTTTCTCTCTTGCTTTTCTTTTCTGGCTCGTGGCCAAGTTAACTAAGTTAGCTGTCTGATAGTTTAGACAATATATATTTTTCTATTCTTCTCAATAAAGTCGCTTTCTTTCCTTTCTCTCTCTCCCTCTCTCTGTTTCTCGTTATCTTTCGTTATCTGTCTCTATCGCTTCGCCTTGTGTGTGTGTGTGTATTTGCGTGTATTTTTATCCTTATTATTATTATAGCCATACGCAAATGTATTACGTGAAAACATGAGTTTTGTGATATATATATATATATATATATATATACAGAGAGAGAGGGAACGGGGACTGTCTCATTGGTTCGACCCCTTGACTGTCAACCACTGGATCATGGGTTCCAACTTCGCTTCACCTACACCAAGGTTTGGACAGATACTTAGTATCGTGTGCTTTGCTTCCATTCATAGGGGGCGTTAGAGTATTCCTTCGATATCTTTGAATATCCTACTCATTTATTCTGCTGTCCACATGTAACCAGTCCTTGTTACCTCCATTTATGTCTTTGAAATTATTCCTCTACAAGATAAAAATCTAAGTAAATGTGGTTAACAGAGATAATTCGGTCAGCTAGCTGGCAGTCAACATCGTGATAATGTGCTAAATTCGTCGTCTTCATTTTCGGTTAACCGAAAAAAAGAGAGAATAAGTTGAAGAGTGGTGAGTGAGGGAGGGTATAACCCCAATAAACTGTATCACAGGTTCTCATCAGCTGCAAACTATCTGAAATAATAATAACATTTTATACTTCAATGTTTGAAAGATAATAAAGAAAACATTATAAGATGAACGCATCCGGAATATAAGTATTACAATTTTTAGTTTAAGTTACCATCAATTTATATACTATCAAACTATAACAGAAAAAAGGAGGTGAGAGAAGACAGAAAACAGAAAAATCTAATAAACAGTGTTAGCTTGTACGTCAAAATGGCAACTCAAGAAGGTTAAAGTACAATGCCCAGACATCTTGTGGATATGGGTCATTTTGTAGAGATTTCCAAATCCTTCAAAATATAAAACATACAAAGGACAGCGAATCTACTACGATTTGCTGAAGCAATTACAGCAATCAAACGTCTCAGATCAAACTTATGCACACAGAAAGAGAGTGTGATTAATCTCTCACTTAGCTTGGAGGCCGTATTACTTTCATTACACTGATTAGTCATACACATTAGTGAGCTCAGCTCACTAGGCAAGTTTTCAATTTGATGGACTTTAACCCCCTTGAGTTGTTACGTAGACGTACAAGCTAACACTGTTTATTAGATTTTTCTGTTTTCTCTCTTCTCTAGTTTGATAGTATATAAATTGATGGTAACTTAAACTATAAATTGTAATACTTATATTCCGGATGCGTTCATCTTATAGTGTTTTCACTATTACCTTTCAAGTATTGAAGTATGTTATTGTCATTAATTATAAGCACTGTAATTTCAGATAGTTTGCAGCTGATGAGAACCTGTGGAATAGAATGATATCATTTTGTACTGCAAATCTGGTCTTTCTTTCTCTATCGAAATTAATCAACGGAACCAAATGTATGAAATAAACTATATCACAAAAATATATCCTGCGATATCACAGTGTTTCATTTCAAATAAATAAACAGAGATTGTACGAAAAGGGATTATTTGCATACGTTATGAATCTTTGTATCCTCTTGTCTTCTTTTTTTTTGCCCCTTTGCATTCCGAGGGGAATGTAGGGACTCCAAGTCGTAAGGTTTGAAATTTCAGTGGTGGTGGTGATGTTGTTCTCACTCCAGACCTATCCTGTTTCTCTGGCTTATTGATGCCCATAGTAAATTAAGTGAGGTTTATTAGTGCGTCGGTCAGAAATCGAACCCGCTGACGCACGTATTCTATTGTGTTCAATATTTCCTGATTGCTGGTTGACAGTTTTGGCACATTTACTTGACTTCAAACTCACTACGATCTATTTGGTATTATTATCATTATTCCACTAAGTTCCTGGTGGTTTCAGCAGTGTTGAAAATCCGAATCTTGTTCTTTATGCTTAGTACAGTTGATTTCCACACCGATTTCAGATGAATGAAGGTCTGTGTAGTCTTCCTGATCCTGGTTTTGACATCATCCGTGCCTCGCATAGCTGAAATGATGCTATCTTGATTAATGAAAGATGTGATATCTTTCAGATTTCTCCCGTTGATGGCAATTAATGCTTGTTGCGGTTAGTTGGGTACCTCTGTCTTCTCTGTTCACTTGAAGTCCTGTCTTGCCCACCTGCCTTTCCTGCCGACTTGTTGGTTTTTTCCGACTGTAGATTTTCTAGTCTGTGTGACCTTGGGCATAAACCATGCACAAAGATCAGATCTTCTTCATTCTTCTCTTTGTTCCAGCGTAATCCTGTCTTCTTACTTCCCGTGGTCTGTCACTTGATCTAGTCCACCACAGTCAACAAGAACATCCGTGATAGTAGACAATGTTGTCTTACTGTCATCTGAGACTGATAAAGGTTTGCGACACTGCACTCCGTAGTGTTTAAGAAATTTTCAAATCACTTGACGTTTAATGCTGTCGAAGGTACACTACACTATTTTGTCCATTTTTTTCTCTCAATAGAATCCTCAGTCTACAATAGTTGTGTTTGAATTCCTGCGATATTATGAATCCTAATTAGGGTTTTAGATCTTTCTCACTCATGTGTTATTGTTATGCTGACCTAGATTTCCCTCTGATTCGTATTATGCTCGCTTACCAAGCGTTTTTCTTAGTTTTGCATAAGTTCTTAGTGAATTTTTGAAACAGTTATATTAAACGATTTTATATCTTCATACAGACATTCAGATGTACCTTTCAGTCGACTGGATAGAAGGAGTTGTGATCAGATGACTAGTATCTCCAGTCGTAGCAGACATCTATCTGTATAGGTAGTTAGGAATATGTTTCTCTTACTTTGGAATTACAGTAGACACATGGCGAGGATAAACTCATTGTGTTGAAAACATGATACACTCGTAGTTTCTTCACACACACATATACACATAGATAGATATCTAGCTGTACGTTTCAATCAGAAAATTAACAAGGAAAATTAGATATATTAACTTGTAGAGCAAACCGACTTTGTATCATCTCACCTTGTGTCAAGTAAAGGCAGGATTCGTTCGATTTCTATAATACTAATTCAATGTGTCGTCATTTCCCCTTTTCTCCGTTTGGGTCTACAGTGTCGTTCGCTCATAATATTCCCGGTAAATATAACTTCATTTGCCCTTGATTTGTGTGATCTTGTTAGTCACAATTTCTCAGTAAAATATTCGTCTTGAATATAGTCATATATATATATATATCCTTTTTTAGTGAATCAAGCAAGTCAAGAGTCTGAAAAAGTTGACGTTAATCGTTTACTTGAAGAGAAGGCCTCATCAGAAGCTCAGGTCAACTTTTTAAATTCAATTATTGTCGATTTACATGCGAAGAATGCTGAATTGGAATCACGAGTGAGAGCAATGCTTGTTGGTGCAGATGAACATTTAGAGTAAGTTGTATTGCTCATTTTTGTTGTTGTTGTTGGATTCTTTTTTAGCCTTTTCAGTTTATATTGAGTTCTTATTGATGTAACGTTGGATTCTGTTATGTAGTCATTTGAACGCTGCAATAGTAACTTTCTAAAGCCGGTCTAGATGGTCCACTTATTCTTTGCATATATATATATATATATTCCTATTATTTTCAAACCGTTTTAAAAGGGAGGGCGTAGGGTATTTCTTTTTTTTTCTGTAGCCTCAGTCAATTAGCTTATTACACGGTAATCATTTAATATATTTCAGAAGTTTGATTGGATGGAGGATTTCATCATGAGGTGACATCGGTTGGAGAACCACTGGAAAACCTGGGAGTACTGGACGGCCGGCTGTTTCGCCCTAGTTTTTGGGACTCTTCATCAGTACTCAGCGACTGGGACCCCAGTGGCATAATTGTCTACGAGCTGCCTGGCATTGTAACCTGGGTTCGAACCTCGGTGTGTACGTACTGATGGAGAGTCCCAGAAACTAGGACGAAACAGCCGGTCATCCAGTACTCCCAGGTTTTCCAGTGGTTCTCTAACTGATGTCAGCTCATGATTAAATCCTCCATCCAATCAAACTAAATCCCTACAAAACCAATACTTGAAAATATTTCAAAAGTCTTTAGAGTTTATTGATCATCAGTCAAAGTTTTCAAAAATCCCTACAACATATGCGCATATATGTCACATTCTGTAACTTTCATATTCTTTACTAAGTATCCGCTTATTGCTACTTGATATTCAGGAGCTTACGCGGTAGGTGTATGTTAGCTCATGATGAAATCCTGTAACTAGTCAATCAAATCCCTCCAAACCAACACTTAAACATCATGTTTCCCGCATAAAGCTTAAGGTCAAGCAATGATTTCAAGGAGTAACTTTGACTCCACTCAAGCAAGATCACAGCTGTGAAACAACATATTATTTCTAACACACCTACACAACAGCAAAGTGAAGCATTTAAAAATCAAACAAAAGCAAATAATAAGGATTAAGTCAAAAAAAGATAAACAAATGTTAGGACAATGATATACAGCTTAGGGGAAGCAAGGGCAGTAATGACAGAGGTAGTTTGAATATCCAAATAAGTACCAGTATTGTAAATAGGTATTTCATGAAGGGATTTTCAGGTTGATTATTCTCCTACAGTGTGTCTTAAATATTTTAGGTCTAAATTATTGAAATATGCTGTTAAGGTGATGAAAAGTATGAATGGTTTTGTTGCACCTGCGCTTGCTGGTTGGGTTCTTGGGGCG
>OX235274.1:85593661-85684840 GCA_944472155.2 Trichobilharzia szidati
CGCCTTGTAACCATTGAGGCCCTGGGTCTTCGAACCCCGTTGGAGTGCGTACTGATGAAGAGTCCCGAACTAGGACGAAACAGCTGTTCAGTACTCCCAGGTTTTCCAATGATTCTCTAACTAGTGTCAGCTCATGATGAAATCCTCCATCCAATCAATCAAACAAAATCCCTACAAAACCAATACTTGGAAAGAATGTTACATAAGTTTGTTCGATATAAGACAATGATACAAAATCAATAACTGGATGACGTTTCGAGCATAATTTATTGATTATAATCATACCATTATACTAATACGTCTTCCCAAATTATTTTATATAGGGATAGATTTTGTCGACATACGGATCCAATGAACCCAATAATTTTGAGGTCAACCACATAGGTCAAACTAGTAGGTCGAGGTCAGTTAGGTTACCAGTATATTTTGTTAGGTCTAGAATGGTTGACCCTGCTAAGTTAAATAACCTCAAAAAAGTTTGGCCATTGCTATGCATTTACTTGCATTTCATCACACAATTGGGTGAGATAGAGTTTAAAATATTAGAAATTAATATAGTTAACAAGAGAGAGAGAGAGAGAGAGAGAGAGAGAGAGAGAGAGAGAGAGAGGTGAATTACCAAATATTTCTTCATAGAGCCAACACCTGATACATACAATAGAAGTTGTTGTTTAAGCTGAACTACCCAGAACAGATTTTTCATGTACCAGAATGAGAAACACACTTATCATGTGAAGGCCGATAATACTGTCCAGTTGCCTATATTAAAGTGGATGGAGCGGTACTCGAACCCACGACCCATCGACTGAAAACCAAATGTTTAGTCCAATTATCCGTATCTTCACAATATCTCTCCTGAATGTATGAAAATAACATTTAGATATATCGACATGATTGTGAGCAGTAAGTTGTGATCGAATCATCATGCAGTTATTATTACTGTTTCACTGTGTGCTATATCAAACAATCGTATTTAATATGGAATCGCCAAAGATAAATTACGAACAGTTTGTTCGTAAATGTTTAAATATACAAAAGTGAGTAAATTGGCTGAATTTGAAATGTTGCCCAAGACTTGCTTCGTTTTCTCGAGTCAGTCTTTTCTATTTTTTAAAAATTTTTTTCCTTCACGTTCCCCAGTGGAACTTCAAGCTAGAGGCTTGAAGTTTCTGTAGCACTGTTTATTTTACGGGATGGGGTTGCTAGCCTCATGCCCAACCTTTCCTCTTCACCAGCATTATTTCTGGCTTAGCGGGTTATAGGAGTGCGTCGGCCGGGGATCGAACCCCAGACAATGTGCATGGTCGGCGAGCGTCCTAACCGCTATGCCACCGATGCTAGTTTTTTCTAATTTGCACTTATTTTTTGTTGAACTATGAAACCTAGGATTTTAGATATTATGTTAGTTAGTCTAGATAATCCTTCTGTGATGACAGGAGGATTTGTTCTGCTGATTATAAAGTGGGATGATCAGTCGTCTATAGCAGTTTAGTAGAACTATCTTGGAACCCGAACGGCAAGCGGCGAGTTGATCGCCCAGGGGTGACATTGAAGAGGTCATGTGAAGAGGAGATTAAAGCATGTGAGCAGACGTGGGGCCAGGTGAAAACGTTGGCAGAGAACCGAACGCCATGGAGGCGTGCAGCTGAAGTCCTATGTTCCTCTAGGAACTAAAGGAAACAACAATAATAATAACAACAATAATAACATTAAATAATCTTGCATTCTAGTACACCATCTAATACCTTAGTTGTTTTTGCCTATGATTCTCCAAAACCCGGGGTCATACCATCAGATCCTGTTGCGTCGCCTCGTCTTACATTCTAGACGGCTTTTGAAACCCCGGCTACATTTGAAGGACAGATGTCTATATCCTATCAAGGCTGATAGTAGATGGTAAGTAACTGTAGGTCAGTTTAGCCCCTCCTCAAAGCGTTCCGTCCAAGATTTCGCCTACCTCTTCTGGGTATTTATCATGATTTCGTCCTTCTCAGAGATTGTTTCACTTACGATAGCTCTTCTAGAGCCCTTTTTCTTGATGAGCTTAAATAGTGGACGAGCATTACCTACTTCTGGTATTTTGTCAAACTTTTTAACAATTTCGTTTCCCACCATTGCTTGCAGTCGTTGAGAAGAATTGCAGTTGGCTGACATTTGTGCAGTTGTTATGCGATGGTCAAGCATTAAGTGAGATAGGCACTTAGTTGCCTGCTTAGCATTCACTTGTCTCATTGTTTTTTCGTTAAATCAGAAATTATTTCTTGTCTTATTTCTTTTTCATTTTTTTATAAAGGCTCAAGCAGAGACAGTGAATCAAAGAGCTGTTATTCAACAATTGAATCAACAGTTAGAGAATATGGAGGCTGTGTTGCAGCATTTACGTGATGAGCATGAACAGACGACAATCAAGTTACATGAAGAGAGAAAGTGAGCATTTTTCAATTATTGTGTTTTTTCCCCAACGGTAATTATCCAACAACAACGACAACAGTAAAGAAGTTGTTCTGATGAAACTCTTGCCGGTTTATCAATCAATCATTATGTTGCATTCTTTTATTCAGCCTTCAGTAACATCCTACTGTTATGATGAGTAAACTTTTTTTTTCAAAAGTCCACTGAACCCTCTTCCGTTTTCGCATCTTGTTGAGAAGTGGTGCAGTAGCTTCAGCATGTGACTTTCAATCAATAGGCCCCAGGTTCGAGTCCTGCTCCACTTACTGCAGCCTGGGCAGTTGGTTAGTACCAATAGTCCCCATACATTAAGTAAGGCTTATAGTCCAGTACTGGGTAATTGAGATCCAGCTAACTAACTAAATAAGTTCTTAGATAAGTAAAGTGAATTTATAAGCTTCATTAATTGTATAGTAGTTGAGTTTACTTGCTAATGCAACAAAAACAATGGAATCAGTGGATGAACGTTCATTTTTATAATTTGGTTTATAGAGGCTTTTAACAGTATTGCTTCTGATCAAATCTTCAAATTTTTCATAATTTCTTTTTTGAAGTATCGTGCTCGACGGGCAATGTTAGCTGACATAGGGTCAGGCTGGAAAAGAGCCAGTGGTGGTCAAACGAAAAAATGGCACCAGTTAATGAAATCTACAACAGTTAGTTTAAGCCACGTAGGAAGGTGTAGACTTCCTGGTTGGGGTCCTCGGGACTGTAAAAACCAATGGTTGGAGACAATTGGTGATATGGATCAAAATCGTCCTCAATGGTGCAGATGCATCCACTCCTTGTGACTTATGATTTCCAATGAAACTATATTGTTCTTCGTTACTACTATTCCCTTGTCTCTCACCTCTGTATACTGTTTATATTATGCATTTCTTCTCTTGCTTTCTGTGCTACATGGAGTGTGGCGACTTGAACTACCGCACATCGGTGCAAAGTTCTATGTCGAATACAGACAGATAGACAGCTAATATTGCCCGTCGGTCGAGGAAGGCGATGGCTAGGCATACGTAACACATGTCCTAACCATCTCAGTCGATGTAGCTTCACAGTCTCGTCGATTGATTTCCCCTCCTTACCTAGCACTCGACCGATGCCTAACCGCAATATTGCTCACCTTATTATACAAATTAACATACACGGGAGATAGAACGCAGGCACTTATAATAAAAGACTGCTAACTGGCCTTTTCATGTCTTCCACCCTCAATGGCCAGGTCTCACAGCCATAAGGAAGGACGTAGCAGACCGCTGAGCAGTACACACACCCTTTGGTCAACAGCCAGCGGGATATCACGTCTGCAAAGCCAGAGATGGCGTAAACTGGCATATGCGAAACTAGCCTTCTGTATCCGTGCTGAGATTTCGTCAGCGATCAACCCACTGGCATTAGCTGATGCAACTCCCGAAATAAGTCAAGCTGCCAACACGCTCTATCACTTCACTCCCTATTTCTAAGCTAGGAGTCAATGTAATCCACTCCTGTAGCATCACACTTTCAGAAGCACACGAAGTGAGCATTCTACTATTCAATCACCGAGATGTATTTAATGACAAAGATAAGTAATTTTCGGTGCACTTGTTGTTCTTACCTTGATTTAGGAAAAATAACAAATAAACAGAGAATTAAAGAAATATGTGTACATTTACATATCTTAAACAAGAAAGGAAGTTATATATCCAACATAAATATTGACTACAACAACATACAATTGCTATGAATGCATAATCAACCTGTGATATATCTGTGTGTGTGTGTGCGTGACCTTACAGTGAAATGTTCCATTATCACTGTTGTTCCAAGTACAATAGGTGTACTCCTATTCACTTAGTTATAAAGAAGCATAAATTCTAGGTGAAACTTTTCATTCAAATGTTATGTTATGTTTCCTTTCAAATCAAATTTTTTCTTAAAGAAGTTCCCTATCTACTTTGTTCTCAATTACATTCTTTCGTTTTTGTAATGATTATCTGCGTTTCTTTGGGTTTGTTTATTTTGTTGATTGCTATTCACTATAATTCCTATAATTTACTGTGTATTATGTACAATTCTGGGTTTCATTTTGTTGTATGGGGATGACTCTTTAATTAGTGAAACTGTCCTTTACAACGACGACATTAACACATATTCGATGACCGGGAGATTATTTCAATTCATATTCTTTTCATGATTCGTTTGTTAATCTGTCCTTTTCGTCGTACAGATGCATTTATTTATTTTTGGGAGGTAGAGGGGGGTGATGGAGGTTCACAAAGTCTCAGAACTTATTACTTTTTTGGCTTTCTGGGAAAGATAGACAGATAGGATAGTTTGTTTGGCAGTCCTGTAATTTGGAGGTTGTCTGGGTTAACTAGGGTATTAGGTAATGTCTGGGAATCAGAGATATTTCTGTCAAACTGCTGTAAATCACTGATTGTAACAGTTTATAAGAAAGGAGACAAGTTTTCTTGTGATAATCATAGGGGAAGTTCTGGCTTCATTAATCATGTGTAAACTGAGCTCCCGCCAATTGCAAGATGATGTTACAGGATTGGACTACACCGACTCCTAGATTAGAAATAGGAAGTGAAGTGGTAGAACACGTTGATCGCTTCACTTACTTGGGAGGTACCATCAGCCAACGCCAACGGGTTGATCTCTGACGAAATCTCAGCATGGATACAGAAAGCTAGTTTCGCATATGCCAACTTACACCATCTCTGGCTTAGTAGACGTGATATCCGGCTAACTGTCGACCAAAGGGCGGGTGTACTGCTCAGCAGTCCACTCCATCCTCCTTTATGGCTAGCTGTGAGACCAGGATATTGAAAGCGGAAAACATGAAAAGGCCAGTTAGCAGTCTTTTATTATAAGTGCCTGCGTTCTATCTCCCGTGTATGTTAATTTGTATAATAAGGTGAGCAATATTGCGGTTAGGCATCGGTCGAGTGCTAGGTAAGGAGGGGAAATCAATTGACGAGGCTGTGAAATTACATCGACTGAGATGGTTAGGACATGTGTTACGTATGCCTAGTCATCGCCTTCCTCGACGGGCAGTGTTAGCTGACATAGGGTCAGGCTGGAAAAGAGCTAGAGGCGGTGAAACGAAAACATGGCACCAGTCAATGAAATCTACAACAGTTAGTCCAAGTCACATAGGAAGGTGTAGACTGGTTTCCTGGTTGGGGTCCTCAGGACGGTAAACACCAAGGGCTGGAGACAATTGGTGATATGGCTCAAAATCGTTCTCAGTGGTGCAGATGCATCCACTCCTTGTGACTTATGATTTCCAATGAAACTGTTTTGTTCTTCGTTATTACTATTCCTTGTCTCACACCTCTGTTTACTGTCTCTAATACGCATTACTTCTACTTTTTTCTCTTGCTTTGTATGCTACGTGGAGTGTGGCAACTGGAACTGCTGTACATAGGTGCAAAGTTCTTTGTCGAAAACAGAGAGACAGACAGGAACTGAGCAGGGTTCCGGAGAAATAAACCCATGAAAGCCAGTCATACCCGAAGAAGTATACTGCACTGATCAAGGAGCTCTCCTCGAACTCACAACCATGTAGGAGCTTACGGAAAGTTTTCATCTGAATCGGTGACTACCAGGGTTGTTTGTCATGGATGCCCATCGTCAGAGATATATAATAATTATTACTATTCCTTTGGGTTCCGAGTGAAAAATTGGGCTCCAACAGCACATCTTCTTTCCTTCCTCTTCTCTGCAGTCCTTTTTGCTGGATTCACAATTGCTCATAGTCTTTCATTTCCTCTTCACACTATTCCCTCCACGTCACCCTCGAACCAATGCCCAACTCGTCGCTTCCCACTTGGATTCCACTCGAGGATATGCCTAGTGCATGATGTCACTCGAAGGTTTCCTCAGTGTATGTACAATCCGTCTCGATTTCCCTCGGCATATTGTTGTTGAATGACACATTGTTGGTTGATTCGTTGCTAGAGTTAGTTCCTTATTGCTTATCGTTTCTGGCTGATCATCTGATCTTCAGTACAGAGTGAACAGGCCAGTTGATTGGTGAACGTTTGCAGAAGGCTGTTGGAAAGTCTTTTGATGAGGCGTGTTCCAGGTAGATGTAGCTGAACGATATTAGGAGGACTGACGTGACATTAGTGTTGAAAATTCGATTGTTTTTCTTGATGCTCTGTATAAGATTGTTGCCAAGGAACTTAGCCCTAAGTTCCTATTGTAACGAAGACGCTTTGAACCGATAAAGACTATGTATTTGTTTCAACTTTAAATCCAAAACACCAGTATTCCTTGAACGAATTTATATTGTTTGGCAATTAAAGCAAGACAAAATACAGTCTACAAACAAATGTTTAGTACAAATGAAGTTATAAAGTACTTTTATTCGTGTTCTTTCCGCCTTTTTCCAACTTGCACGCGATCGTACCATTCGCGCCTTCGAGTTGCCCACCAATGGCTGCCAGTTCCAATAAACAAACGTTCAATGTTCACGTCCATTGACAATTGTGTTCACAAACAATCGATGCTTAGTTATATTCATTATTCCTGCAAGTATTGTACCGAGGTGACGATTAGTTCATATCTGCCGATTCATCATTTACCTCCAGCTAAAAACGTATCTCACTTTCAAATTCCTTTCCATCTTTTCCAGCCTAGAATATCCATGTTTTTTAACTCATAGATGAAACTGCCCAGTTGTTCATTTGTGTGTATGTTTGTGTACATCAATAATATCACTTTGTGTATAAAAGTTTAAAGGGTGATCATTTAATTGCTTTCATTGTTAGTTTAAATTTTCATCACGAATTGACTTCATGACTTAGAGAATCATCGAAAGCCAGGGATGGGGCGTTAGATTCTTTCCCAGTGGCTGGACAGTATACGAGTTCGCTGTGTGACCTGAAAGTCCCTGGTGATAGGGTCGTGGATAAGTATTGCTGAAGAGTCTCAAAGCACGACGAAACGCCTGTCCTGTACTCCCTTGTTTTTAACTGGTTCTCTAACTGAAGTCATTTTGTGATGAGACTTGAAATCAATCAAATCCTTGCAAATCAATACTTGAAGATTTTTTTATTTTAATTTATTTGTTTCTCATAGAAATCTAGAAGATTTACAATTTAGAATGGAAGAAGAGAATATTGACAAGACAACTTTAGAATCACAGAATGCTGATGATGAATCGAAAATCTTTGAATTAGAAGAAGCTTTAATGTCAGCTCGTGAAGCAAATGAACGCATGGAAACAGAGTTGAATAAAGTTCGAGCTGAATTGAATAATCTTTTACAGAAACAGTCACCGGAGACATTAGCTCTACTTAATGAGAGTATATCACAAAAGCAGGTAGGAAAAAGAGATATTCTTCTCATCCACTTTGTTAAACCGCTAAGGTATTGAAAGTTTCATCTTTTTCATGTACTTTTGTATTCTATTATTCATCGATAATGTTCGTAAAAAAGGACACATTTAAAATCAAGGTATGCTGTACAAATATTTCGTCCTATTATGAGACTTTTCAGCATTATGAAGGATCGAATCAAGGACTTCTGTGTTTTGTTTAGTTGACATCGCCAACATTTTTTGATTTTCATCTCTACAATCTGATGTTTCTTGTCAAGAAACCTCGATTTGATTTGACCCCTTACCCTTTGACACTAGTTTAGGGGTAAACCGTATTAATTGGTGGATGGTGACTAGCAATGGAATCCAGGATGCGCATTTCGTCCTATTTGGGACTCGTCAACAAGTGGATGTACCTACATTCCTCAGTGAATGATGATGTTCCCACTGAGGCTCGAACCCAGTGCCCATAGTTTCAAACGCCAGAACGTTTTCCACTAGACCACTTGGGCCACAAGAGCCACCTCTTGTGCAATGGGTCATATTAATTATTTAATTGAATTTTAGATTTTTCCCGTTGATTGATTGAACCGAAGTGGTCGGTCTCAGGTTGACATATCGGCTTCTTGTTTAGATGCTTCGACGATGTCTGGGCATGTGCTGACGAGTCCCAAATAGGACGAAACGCGCATCCTGGATTCCACTGCTAGTCACCATCCTCCAATTCACTTCTAATTACATGCCCAGACATTGTCGAAGCATCTGCACAAGAAGCCGACATGTCAACCTGAGACCGAGCATTCGGTGCGATCGATCAATCGACGGGAAAATCTAAAATTGAATGAAGTAAACTGTATTAGTCTAATTTAATTTCCGTATTTCCCGCTGGCTGATTATATTCCACTGAAAGGTTCAGTTTCTGTTGACATGTCGGCTCTTAGTAAGAACACTTCGATGATGTCTGAGAACTAACCTGTTGTTATTTGAGACCAATGGGTTCTGGGTTCGAGCCTCGGCGGGAACACCTGCATCACTCACTGGGAATCTGGATATGCCAAGCTAGCGCGTCCCAAATAGTACAAAATGTATATCCTAGGTTTCACCGCTAGTCACCATTCATCAAATAACAACGTGTGAAATCTATCAGGCTAGAGAATATGCCATTCAGTGAATTAGCTGAATGATAGTGTGAATCCAGTGTGTGATGGATGACTTGACAGTATTGTGTTTGTTCTTGCATGCTGTGTGTAGCCTCTGGGTTGTTATTGTTGTGTCTACAATCAATCACTGATCCAAAACACCATCATTTCTCAAATAGTTTATACATTAGTAGACCGCGTTTTTGTCAGTCATAATAGTATTGATCAATGGTATCTTCTTTACTTACTTTCATTATAATCATGCTATGAGTTTAGATTGAATTCTTCTACTTACATCATCTGTGTACTTGCTTGCTTGTGTGCTCGTGTGCTTTTGTGTGTGTGTGTTTGTGTAGCTGTAGGTTGTAGTTTGTAATGAATCACATACGACAAAAGCAGATATGCCAATCTGTGTGTAAATAGTTTTATTTAAGTGCAATAGCTACTAATCATAAAAAATAATAATGAAAATGATAATCGATTTTAAACAAGAGACTAGAATGGTTATTTCACTATTTTTTTTTCTGCATAAGGTAAACAATGTAAATTGTATATGTAGTACATTTTTTCTTTCTCACAAATTCAAGTTTCCTTTAATAGAATCAATTCATAAGATGAAAACGTCTCTTCAGATCAGTGTAGATACCATGATGTACAATTATTGAATTCACTGTGAATAGAGTTTTCATCACTGAAAGAAGTTTCATTTTCGGGTGTTGGTTTACAGGGATTTGATTGACTGCAAGTTAGATCATGGATTAAAAACCAGGGACTAGTGAATAGCTGTTTATTTCTAGTTTGGGTCTCTTTAGCAGTGCTCACTCATGACGCTACTAGGAATCGAACCGAGAACCATTAAGCCACGTTGACGGAATCCAAGAACCGGTCGATGAATTCTAACTTCTACCAGTTCGCGATACACGTAACTCCATCACCAGTCAGTGTTGGCGATGAACCTTGTGGACCCCACCATTGGTCATGACCTCACTAGAATTCCAGACAACTTTAAACATTAGCACCACTTTGGGTTTTCTCGAGGAAATGTGTGGGTTACCCAGTCGGATTGTTATGAAACAATGACTAGAGCATCTAGGTGTTTTTATTGCTTGTTTTGAGTTGGATATTCTTAAATGTGGCGCTAGAATATTTTCTTGTGGAGATTCGTCTAGATGGGCTTGATGTATGGAAATCACTCATTAGTAGATATAGTCCTATGGTTTGAAAGTTTTTCTCACCAGGCAGTTTTTAGTTCAAATATGTGACTCATGTAAATACATCCACTCTTGAGGGTGAAGGGCCTAAAGTTGTCAACAAGTTCGTGTATCTAGGTAGTCGTGTGAATGCTGGCGGAGGTGTGACGAATGAAATCTCTAATCGTATAATGAAAGCTAGGGTGACATGCGCCAATTCAGACCACGTCTGGCGCCGTCGTGACGCTAGCCTGGCTGTTAAAGGTCGGGTTTACAATGTTTCAATATGCACAGTCTTGCTATACTACGTCTGTAAAACGCCTTCTTCAAGCTGAGGGAGGATGTGCCTTGACTCTGCGTAGTCAATCATCACTGCCTCCGTAGAATTGCTTCTACCCGACAGAATCATCATGTAAGTAATTCCGAGGTTCAAAAGAGTGTGTTTGAACACGGTGATAGTCACTGGCTCCGGTAGCTGGAACATGTGCTGATACGAATGTCATACTATAGGCTACCATACCGGTCTCTGTTTGCTAGCCCTGTGACTTGATGGAAAAGTGGAGAGGTGGTCGCCGAGTGGAGTTGCGTCGTGGGTTGAAGAATATTTTTGTTAGGTTGTCTTGAGTTGGTGTACACCACTACTGGTTGGTTTGGGTGTGAGAGATAATTTGAGTAATTGGCTCAAGATGTTACCAGATATGGTTATGAGTCGCGATCAGTGCTGCGATTTTCTCTTTTCCTTTTCTGAAAGGAGCATGAAGTGGTGAATATTGAATGATCCTGATAAGTATTCGTGCTTGCTTTCTAGGTGACGTCCATAATTCATTCTTATCTTCTTATCTTTATATTGTTGATTTATTATTATTGTGTGCCTATAATGTACTAAATCTGTGTTTTGAATAAATACGAATATAGAAGGCTCGTTTGGCATATACCAACTTACGCCATCTCTGGCTTAGTAGACCTGATATCCGGCCGTTGATGCAAAGACGTGTGTTCTGTGCAGTAGTCTGCTCCGTCCTCCCTTATGGCTAGCTGTGAGACATGACCATTGAATGTGGAAGAAATGAAAAGGCTAGTTGTCTTTGATCATAGGTATCTGCGTTCTATCTCTTGTGTTAAGTAGTATAATAGGGTGAGCAATATTAAGGTTAGGCCTCAGTCGAGCGAGTGCTAGGTAAGGAGGGTAAATCAATCAACGAGGTTGTGAAGTTACACCAACTGAGATGGTTAGGACGTGTGTTGCTCATGCGTAGTCACCGCCTTCCTCTAAGGTCAATGTTAGCTGACATAGTATCAGGTTGGAAAACACCTATTGGTGGTGGTCAAACGAAAACATGGCTTCAATAGTCAATGAAATCCACAACAGTTGCTTTAAGCCAGTCAGTCACGTAGGCAGGTGCAGAGTGGCTTCCTGGTCGGGGTCCTTGGGATGGTAAGAACCAATGAAGGCGGGGGACAATTGGTGATATGGCCCAAAGTTATCGTTGTCAATGGCTGGCGAAGATGCATCCGCTCCTTGTGATTTATAATATGCAACAAAATCCTATTGTCCTTCCATATTACTACTCTTTTAGCCTCATATCTCTGTTTATTATCTCTCTTTTGAATCTCTCTTTATTCTCTTCTCTTGCTTTGTTTGCTAAGTGGAGAGAAAGTGGCAACTCTAACTGGTGCACATTTTTCCAAAGTTCTAGGTTGAAACCAGTCAGTCAGAAACTGTAGGTGAATACCAATTTATGTAGTGTCTGGTTCTTCGGACGCTAAGAACCAATGGACTGGAGACTGTTGGTGATATGGCTTGAAATTGTTGTCAGCGGAGCAGATACATTTGATCTTTTTGACCTCCTAGATCCACTAAAACATCATGTTTCTCCATGGTACAATTTTTTCTCCCGCACACTTCTCTTCATTATAAATAGTTCTTGGGCAACTCGAACTTCTGCACATCTGCAAAGTTCTACGTTGAAACTAGTCAGTCAGTTTAAATAAAATAATATGTAGGCCTCTTACCTTTGTGCACAGTCCAGGTTTCGCAGGATCTACCAGTAGATTGTCCATTCTTTAGGTAAATCAGGTTAAAGTATAGTAAGCGGCACTCGAACCCGCGATCCATTGACTGGACGTCAAGTGCTTAATTCATTGAAGCACATCTCCACTAGCTGAGTTTTAACATCAAATATGTTTAAGTATATATAGATGTGTGCGTTGGTGGCACAACGGTAGAGTGCTCGCCAACCACGCCCCATCTAATTCGGGGTTTGATTGTCGGCCGACGCACTCCTTTACTTTGCTACGTCATTAGTAAGACTGGTAAAGAGGTAAGGTTTGGCATGAGGCTTTCAACCCCATCCTGTAAAAATAATAATCGCCAATTCTACAGAAACTTCAAGCCTCTAGCTTGAAACCCTATGTTCCACTGGGAGCGTAAAGAAATATATATATGTATATATATATATATATATATATATATAGCTGTTGAAATACAGCGGATATCTGACATTTATCTTATTATTGCTGTTGTTTTCATTTCATAGAGTTCATTTGTTTGACTGATAATCATTGATAATATAAGTGAAATAGTTTAAGTATTTATGAATACTTTTTTTCTCTCCATAGGATCAATCTCTTCAACGTACTGAAGTTGTATCAGAAGTGTCTATTCCACCGAATGAAAAAGATGAACAAACTTTAAAAGAAGAATGCGAACGCTTACGTGTACTGTTAGCTGAACGTCAAACTGAAGCAGAGGATTTGTTGAAACGACAATCTGAAACAATTCAATCGCTGACTACTGAATTCAATGAACAGATTAAAAAGTTGAACAGTGAATTAGAACACTCGTCTATGTAAGTCTTCTACATTGTTTTTTGGTAATTCTTTTGATTTTCTATGAATAACTTTTCGTTTGTAGTATTCCAACTGTTATCTGGTTTTTCTATCTGTTACTGAGATTTTTGATTTATTTTCCATGATACTTTTATCTAACACTCTGTGTATTTATAAGGCTCAAACACATGGAATACAGTTTTAAGGTTAGACGCAGATCAGGCCGTAGTCCGTGGGGAGGGAAAAAAGTCTGTAGAAGATCTGGACTTCGCGGATGCCTAATGTTACACAAACTCTGTGATTTACAAGCGGAAACCAACAAGTTGGTCGAAGAGGTGGCAAGGATCAGAATGGCTTCAAGTGAACGTAGAGAAGACAGGGGAGATGAATATACCTAACTGACAAAAATAAACATCAATAACCAGCAACATAAGAAATCTAGACGAAGTCGTCTCTTTCACTTACCTCTCTGTGGCAGCATCATTTTAACTACAAGCGGTGGCACACATGAGGATGTCATAGACAGGATCGGAAAGGCCAGACTAACCTTCATTATCCTACACTCAGTGTGGAGATCTTTTGTACTCAACAGGTGTAACACGATTCATATTTTCAACACCAATATCATGTTGCTGTCTGTTTGATTATAAAACTTAGTGGGCTCTATACTAAAAGCATTTCCAAAAGACCGCAGACCTTAATGAACAGCTACCTTTTCTGCCTTCACACTAAAGACGAGATGGCTGGTTGAAAAGGATAAACAAGCAACTGGGAACTCTGACGGCGAGTCAATCAAGAACCCATAACCCAACAAATATGAAGAAAGAAACGGAGATAGATCCAATACACACTGAGAGGATTATTGAGTGACAACACGTGCCAGCCCCTCAGGTGAATTCAGAGTAGCTTTGGATTCTAGTGTGGCATGCACTATGTCGTGTGAAGAGGAAATGAAAGCTTGTGGGAAGTTGTGTAGCCAGGTAAAAATAACTGCAGAGAATAGAGTGAAATGTAGGCGTACTGTGGAAGCTCTATGTTCCACCTCATTGAGCAACTGAATGACAATGCCACGTGTCACGTGATCCACAACGGAAAACTCAGCAAGGCGTTCAAAGTGAATACAGGAGTAAGACAAGGCTGCCAGCCTATTATCACCGATTATATTCTTAATTGTGGTGAACTGGATTATGCATCAGACTGTGCTTGGGAGTGAGGAGTACGCTGGACCACCAATAAGAAGACTATAGAAGATCTGGATTTCGCGTGTGGATGATTTATGTCTAATGTGTCACACAAACTCGAAGACTTACAGGCGAAAAGCAACAAACTGGCGGAAGTGGCAGGCAGTGAAGACAGGACTGCAGGTGAACATAGAGAAGACGTAGGTGATGAAGATAACCAACCAACATCAACAACAATAATAACCGGCACCAATCATCATAAACGGGAGAGATTTAACAGAGGTTACTTCCTTCACTTATCTAGGAAGCACAGTTTCAACAACAGGCAGTCGAAACGGATGAAGATGTCAAAGCCAACCAGCCAGAATCGGAAAGGCAAGATACGCCTTCATCAACCTGAAACCAGTTTGGAAATCTTCTGTACTGACTCAACATAAAGAACAAGATCCGGATTTTCAACACCAATGTGAATTCAGTCAGTCAGTTCTTCTATACGGGTCAGAAACTTGCACTGCGTGTCACGAAAAGCATTTCCAACAGGCCACTGCAAGCTTTTATAAACAACTGCTGCCTTCACTGGCCCCATACTGAAGATCAAGTGGCCGGCTAGAGAGAATTAGTAACAATAAACTCCGGGAGGTGAGGAACTAACCAAGAGCCGACTACTCAACGAATATGTAGGAGAAAGTGGAGATGGATTGGCCATGCGTTTAGGAGGCCGTCTAATGACTTCGCGCGCAATGCAGGCCAATGCTCGAGTGGAATCCGAATGGGAAGAGACGAGTAGGTCGTCTTGTGGTGACATGGAGGAGATGAGAGATTATGGGCAGTCGTCAACCTAGCTGAAGAGGACAGCAGAAAATAGAACGAAGTGGAGGTGTGTTATTGAAGCCCTACGTTCCATTCGGAACCCAGTAATGATAAATAATAATAGGATTGACAATTTATAGGATTTTAGAGGAATATACCTAAAAAAAGACAGAGTTTAATACTTTATTTAGAAATTTTTTTAGCTAGAAAGTGCATGTCAGTAAAATGGGTTACGTAACTCCAAAAATATCTTTTAAAACATAGCAAAAAAGGAGTAAGATGAGTGACGTTCAGGTGAAAAGAAAACAAAATTTTCCAAAAAGAATAGAAGATATAGAACAGTACATGACATAATAAAAATTGTATTACTTTGTTTACCACGGTAGTGTAAGGTTCACCAATGTCTCTTTATGCGTAAATAGTTTTAGTTCCAACTATCTAATGCCGATCACTTCAGCATGGTAGATTTCGTTAGCCTGTTGATTATTTTGAACGTCTTAAGATTGCCCACAATATGACCACTAGTGTCCAATAGATGACATACATTTGCCTTGTTTAATGCGTATTGACTCTTTCGTCACAGGTTCTTTTGATATGTGCAAACGATAACCTTTCTCTCTGTTCTTTCAATGTATGTGCTTTGGTGGGTACATTTAAATTGGCAGATGCAGTTAGAGGTAGTAAAATGAAGTGGGAGTTTGTGTTCACCTTCGGTGAATAATGCATTTCATTTATCGACTCAATTTAATTTGTTTTTAGCTAAATTCTCTTCACTTTCTTACACTTATCATTATAATAATAATAATAACTGGGGTATATGGTGAATACATTTCAGCTTCGAAAATGATTACAGATTTAAAATCAGATGATTTTCAAGTTGTAGAGTGACAAGCCCTTATAGTAAGTACTTAAATGACAGATATGATGAGTTGAATGTGATTAGAGAATATTGTGAAATGGATGAAAATGACAAATAATCATCGTAAATTCATATAGTGTTAGAGGAGAATAATTTGTATGCTAATTCATGGCTTAGATGTCTCAACCAAGTTCAGATATAATGGTTTGAAAAAAAGATTGAACATTGTATACATGGTGTTCATTTTTATAAAAGATATCTGTTCTTTCTTAACTAGGCTGACGCATGTATTCGAATCCAGATTCAGATGATAAAGAATCATAGGCTGTTATAGCTTGTGTTAATCTTTTTTTTAGTGTGTAACCCTCCAGTAATCCAATTTCTCTCTGAAAGCGCTCACCGATGAAGTTGATATCACTTGATTAGGTAAGGAGTTCCAGTCGTTGATCACCCTTATGTGAGAATCTAAATTCCACACGTACTTTATTACTCTGCGGTTTGAGCACCTTTTGTGATGATCTCCCAATGGTATCCTGGAAAGTCAAAATGGCTGCCTGTCTGTCTGTTTTCGACATAGAACTTTGCATCGATGTGCGGCAGTTCAAGTCGCCACACTCCATGTAGCACACAAAGCAAAAAAAGAAAGTGGAAGAAATGCAAAATAGAGACAGTAGACAGATATATGAGACAAAAGCAATAGTAATAACGAAGAACAATATAGTTTCATTGGGTATTAAAAGTCACAAGGAGTGGATGCATCTGCGCCGGTCATTGAGAACGATTTTGAGCCATATCACCAATTGTTCCCCGCCATTGGTTTTTACCGTCCCGAGGACCCCAACCAGTCAGGAAGTCTACACCTTCCTACGTGGCTTAGACTAACTGTTGTAGATTTCACTGACTGGTGCCATGTCAGAATAATGTTAGAATGGTCAACACCCAAATCACCGTTCCATATACAATACTCTAAATTTGAATCAACTCTTCTTCGGCGGAATAGTGAGAAGAGGTTTGATTGTTCCAATCTCTTCTCATATGGAAAGTTCTTATCCTTTATACTCTTTCCAAGACTCGTCCATCTAATAAAAGGTATGTACGCTTTCTAAACTAGGCTGCAAAATGTTTTCGAATCTATAGAAGAACCTGTTTAATCGTACCGTCTTGATAACGTGATACACAGGAACAGTTAGGACTATTTTGTACTTACGTTCACCTCAACACGTTTCTCACCTCTTACAACTTGGAACTATTCTGGTTTTTAATTCGTAATCACATTTTATAACTGTAAGAATCTGAAGAGAATTTGTTGAAAAGAATATTCCTTGTTCAGAGCAACTAATAGTTCATACGGTAACTGAATATTTCAGACTCTCAGATCAATGTATATTTTCTTTTTAAAAAAACACAATGATAACCTTTATGTTGTATGTATATGTTTTATTTTTTCGTTTTGTTTTGGATGTTGATTTCAGTGAAATGCAAGCCTTCAAAGATGAAAATAATGCATTAAAACTACAGAATAATGAATTAATCGGTAAACTGAAAAGTGAAATTGAACAACTCAATAAACAATTGACAGAACAAGAAAAATCTGCAAATGAAAAATTATTAGCATTTGAAAAACGTATTACAGAATTGGTAGGTTTTACTTTATTTTGTTTTTGTAGTTTTAGCAGTCTGAAGTTAATTGGTGGGGGAATGGTGACTAGCAGTGGAATCCAGGATGCGCATTTCGTCCTATTTGGGACTCGTCCGCCAGCTGGGTGAACCTGCACTACGCAGTGAGTGGTGGTGTTCCCACCGAGACTCGAACCCAGTGCCCATAGTTTCAAATGCCAAAAGAGGAATACAGGCATATTCAGATAACGAGTCCCAAATAGGACGAAATGCGCATCCTGGATTCCACTGCTAGTCATGATCCACCAATTCACTTCTAATTACATGCCCAGACATCGTCGAAGCATCTGCACAAGAAGCCGACATGTCAACCGGAGACCGACCGTTCGGTGCGATCGATCAATCGACGGGAAAATCTAAAATTGAATTAAATAATTGGCAGTCTGACACTAAATCTGTTTTGTTTCTTTTATTCTATTTTAGGAATTAACTATTTTTCTTACTGTATCTCTGTCTCCCCCTCATCCACTGATGATAATCATTCCTGTCTCGGTTTAAACAGTTTCTGTTTATCAATGTGTGTGTGTGTGTGTTACTTAGTGGAGCTCTGGGTTGTTGGCCTCATCTCTGAACTTTTAGCCAAGCAGTGAAACAGTAGAAGACGAAGGACTTGGTTAAGGAATGTTTATTCGGAAGTTGGAATCTCTAAATATATGGGCAAATTATGTACGCCTTATTTTCAACTAACAGTTTGCAGAGATCTTCGTGTTGTGGTACTTCTAGCCTTCATATTGTGTTTCTTTGTGTTCCTTTCACGTCTCCCATGTATCTTCACAACGCTGTACCGTTTGCCTTCTCTGGCATCAAATATATCTCCATGCTGTTTGATGTTTTTATGCCGATGAACGTCTCTTTACATATACTACTGATAAGTCTTATCAGTAGTACTCGCCACAGTGGGTCTCAGGACCATTCCCGCTCCATGCATTGAAGTCTGGGTAGCCCTGAGCAGTAGAACCAGCCCTTCATGGAATAGGTATGGCTCATTGCCAAATGCATAGAATAATTACTCGTGATTTAGATATAATAGAGAAGATTTGTAGCTCAGGTGGATGATTTTGGGGTGGTTGTGTTCTCTGAGCTGGATGGTTTGGTTGCGAAGCTTTCATTGCTCTACTGAGCAACATCTTCAGCGCATACTTCGATGTGAAGTGAGCTTTTAGAATTCTCTATGAGTTTATTAGTCATCTCTTCTAGTGACCCTGAACGTGACCGAGACAAGCAAACTAGGGGGTGAAATGTTACACGAAAACAACCAATCACGTTCAGGGTCACTAGAAGAGATGACTAATAAACTCATAGAGAATTCTAAAAGCTCACTTCACATCGAAGTATGCGCTGAAGATGTTGCTCAGTAGGGCAATGAAAGCTTCGCAACCAAACCATCCAGCTCAGAGAACACAACCACCCCAAAATTACTCGTGATTATTGAGTAACAATGAGATTTGTGTGTTAATTAGGTAGATTCATTTATGAGTATTGAGTTATATACTAACTACTGGACGGTTGCTAGCTGTGAACTGTTACTATGGTTTATTGGACTTGATATTTCAAAAGAGAAACTGACTATTAAACGAAGATTATTTATTCTTTTCGATAGCTTCTTCTTTGTTATGTTTAACAGTTTTACACATTCATAATAGTCAAATAACTATTGTTGTTAACAACACTAATGTTTTTTTGTTTTATTTAAATGACATTGAATCAATAGTATCTGTCTGTCTGTCTGGATTCAACATAGAACTTCGCACCGAAGTGCAACAGTTCGAGTTGCCACGTTCCAAATAGCACACAAAGGTAGACAAGAAAATGAGTGAAGAGAATCATTAGAGTTTTGACAAGTATAAGAGTGAAACAGAATGAGTAATGGTAGAAAGGAATATGAAAGATTACAGAGACTGAATACATCTGAGTAAGCCATTGACAACGATTTTGAGCTATGTCACCTATTGTCTCCAGCCACTGATTCTTAGAGTCCCGAGGGCTGGCCCCAACCCGGAAGTCTGCATCTCCCTCCCTACGTGACTCAGTTTAACTGTCAAGGATTTCATGGATTGATTGATGGCATGTTTTTGTTTGGCCACCACTTACTCTTTTCCAACCTGCACCTATATCAGCTAGTAATGCCCGTCGGGGGGGGGGAGGGAGGCGATGGTTAGGCATTCGCAGCATGTGACCTAGCCATCTCAATCTATGTAACTTTATAGCCTCGTCGATTGATTGATTTTCCCTCTTTGCCCAACACTACGCCTACCGTCAATGTTACTTACCTTATTATACCACCTAACGTGAGAAAGAGATCATAAACATCTGTGGTCGAAAACAGTCAACCTTTTCATGTCTTCAATCAATAGTATCAGTCGATTACAACTGAAAAGCATATGTGTAAGTGATATTATGCATCAGTTTGGTTAGGAACCTCAGCTACAGAATCAGAGCTATATGTTCGCAAGGTATAATTAAAGATAAACTTAGGAATGTTGTTTATGATAAGTTAATTGAAAATAGCTATCCAGAAAAGTTCATCATGAAACACATGGTGAAGAAAGTCAAAAAGAATTATTCCGTAAACAAGAAGCCTCTGTAAGTTCAACCGCAATTTAAAGGTGACATACCAAGTGAAATAATAACCAAAATAATATGTTGGGAAAAAACATTTCAAAGCACTTTTATTGTCATTAAACGCACTTCGAACAAATTACAGACTTTCATCAACAACTGTCTTCATTCAGTACTACTCAAGATCAGATAGCCGGCCAGAAAAGATCAGCAACAGGGATCTCTAGCAATGAGCGAACCAAACCAGCAGGAACCAATTGTGTAACAAATATGCAGAAAGAAATGGAGGTGGATTGGTCATCAAGTGACATCACTAGACAAGCCATTGCTCGAGGGGAACCCGAAAGGGAAGCGGCGAGTTGGTCATCAGTGCAAGGGTGACTTGGAGGAGGTCATGTGAAGAGGAGATGAAAACGTTGGCAGAGGACCGAACGCAATGGAGACACACGGCTGAAGCCCTATGTTCCTCTAGGAACTAAAGGAGACAATAACAATAATAAACTACAGCTAGTATTTTCCAAAGGACCATTTGTGATTCCGAAGCAGAAAGACGAATTACCTAGGCTAGCCACGTCTTCTTGTATCTATTCACTCAACTGCTCTTGTGGAGCCAGTTATATTGACTGTCGTTCTAAGAACATTGTTTTTCTTACTTGGGGAACACCTTATACTGTGATCAAATAACGATTTAGTAAATACTATGATATATACTACAGTTAGATACCAGACTACCTAATTTAAATTGTCAAAGGTCCTTAAGCGCCAAATACTGCCAACAGTTGAAGGCCATTGCAATTCGTTTAAATCGGTCGAAGACCTGAGTGCAAAAGAAACAAGTCCAGCCACAATTGGTACCCTGACCGACTGCAGAACCTATAAAATCATAAACTCCGTCTCATTTCTCTTAATTTATCTGATATTCAATTGAGTGTTATAACAATGCATGTTATCACTTACGTATGCTTTGAGAACTGTAATTGAAATTCATATTGTGGATTCTATGTTATTTAAAACATTTATTTTATTATTATGAATAACAGATAGAGCTGCAGAACCTAGCAGAGAAGTTGTCGAAGACAGTATTCTTTGTTCGTTAATCCACCTTTCGAAATTTTTAATAGGCATCTTTAACCAGTTGAATATTTCACTAATAACCAGGTGTAACAGTCTCAAATAAATTTCAAAGTAATTAGACAAACAGTTAATTCTCTCAATGTTGATTGTGGAGATTAATCTGGATTTTAAAGGGAGCAAATGAACGCCACTCTAGTAACTACGGCAGTTGCCTTTCATGAGCTAGCTCATGATAGCTCAGATAAGTAGAAAAGAGATTGCCTAATCATAATATTAAAATCTTATTGATTGTTTATTTTGGTTTGGTGCATAAGATAACGTTCATTTGTACTGTAATTTAAAGTTATTCACTTTTTATCGATCTTCGTCATGATTACTTCACGTGTGCTATAATGCAGCAAAACTAATTACTTTTGAGTAACGTTATTCACTTAAGCTTGTCACGACTGTCATAATAAATCGTCTGTTTTCAATAAAAAAAAGATTCCAAAAAATAATGTCTTTAGTGCTTTAGAGTTGACATTGCGATTCCTGTATTGAAGACGTCTTCCTATTGATTAAGGTTTAGTTGGACGAGTCTGGATCATAGCCCCCATACTTAGACTAATGAATAGTTTAAAGAATGAAATCTTTTGAAATATTGATCGATTGATTTAGCTTCATTGCAAGTCATTGTCATAAGCGAATAGATGTCCTCACATCCATCCTGATGGACCCCGTTGGTCACGACTACTCACTAGGATTCTGGGAAACTTCGTCCTGTTGTCAGGCCTTTAGTGAGCATCGCATTAATTTTTTAAGGGTTACTTTGTGGGGATTTGATTGATTTCAAGTTTAATCCCGGGTTGATACCAGTTAGAGAACGATTGAAAACGATAAGAGAGTACTGGACAGTGGTATCGGCCTTGTTTGTGACTCGTCAGTAGTACGCACTCACGACCCCACTGAGGATTGAACCTAGAAGTTTGAATTCATGGGTCATGGGATACTGTCCCAGTGGCTAAATGGTCAATGAGATTACTTCGTTGCTTGTAGGTCCTGTAGTTCTATAACTGGTGGGGTCACGGGTGTGTATTACTGAAGAGTTCTCAGTTAGGGCAAGATAGATGTCCAGTACTATTTGCTGATTTTCAATGGTTCTCTAAGTAATATCAGTCCGTTATCAAACTTCAAAACAATCAAATTTCTACAAACTAACACTTAAAAATAAAATATTGTTGCTTTTTCTTGTTACGGTATGCATAGTGTCGATGGCATAAGTTGTCATATCCATCAACATCCACATGATGACTGCATAGGATTCACCTTAGATCACACAGACAAGTTGAAGTAAATAAGAAGTACCTCTGCTACCCCGCTCATCAGATTAACTACTTGGCTTTCAATCTGTGGGTCACAGCTTCTAGTGTGCCTCATCTACCATGGCTTGTGCAGTTAGTTAAGAACAGCTGCCGCATTATAAGCTTAGCTCATTGTGAGGGTCGCCTTATATTTTCTTTTCAAAACAAATAATAAAGTTTAATTGAATTTTAGATTTTCCCGTCGATTGATTGGACTGAAGTGCTCGGTCTCAGGTTGACATGTTGGCTTCTTGAGCAGACGCTTCGACGATGTCTGGGCATGTGTCCCGTAATTAATATGACCCGTTGCACAAGAGGTGTCTCTCGTGGCCCAAGTGGTCTAGTGGATAACGCTTTGGCGTTTGAAACTATGATCACTGGGCTCGAGCCTCAGTGGGAACATCATCACTCACTGAGAAATGCAGGTACATCCAGCTGACGAGTCCCAAATAGGACGAAATTCGCATCCTGGATTTCACTGTTAGTCACCATCCACCAATTAAATAATAAAGTGATTGAAAAGTACTAAAGAGTACAGTAATTTTAGTCACAGGATCTTATTGTTGAGGATATAGTTTTCATTACTTACCAATGTAAATATGAAACTCTTAACCAATGGTACAAAATCACATTGAGTTTCTTTCTTCTGGAAACTTAATATGAGAATATGTTTAAACCATTGTTTACCAAAATCAAGTCTGATCACGAACTGATGTCAGTTAGAGCATCACTGAGAGCCAGCAGAGAGTTCTGGACATCGGTATCAGCCTTGTTTTTGACTCTTCAGCGTTGCGCAAGCATGAACCTCTCCGCCGGGAATCGAAACAAGGATGAAACAACTATCCAGTACTACTTGTTGCCTTTCATGGGTTCTCTAACTAATGTGTCACTTTAAAAAGTATAATCACTATTTACACTTTGTACTTTAATCGGATGTTAATCGCCGTCGTCCACTTTTTCTCTCCTCTCTATGCAATTGAATAAAATTATAGAATAATATTTTAGAGGCAGAGAAGTTGAAATCAGCCTCATCGCCAGCTGGTCATCATCAACAAGCACGAAGTGAAGAGTTGAACAATTTGAAGCAACAACAAAAAGCCGTCTTAGATGATTTAACAGAGTATCATGTAAGTCAGTCAGTGAGAAAATCTTTTTTTTCTTTTGTCGATATTGTTTTTATTGTATTGGTAATTAGCCCTAAACTATTTTAGTATCAGATATGAAATAAACTTGACCTTTCTGAGCTCAGGATGGGCGGCGACTTTGCAAAGTCAATTACCGCTGCCTCCGTAGAATTGCTTCTACCCATCAGAATCATCGTGTAAGTAATTCCGTGGTCCAAAAGAGTGTGTTTGGACACGGTGAAAGTCACCATTCATTGAGTGCAGTCATCTGGAAACACCGGCTCCGGTAGCTAGGACATGTGCTGATACGAATGTCATCCTATAGGCTACCATACCGGTCTCTGTTTGCTAGCCCTGTGACTTGATGGAAAAGTGGAGAGGTGGTCACCGAGTGGAGTTGCGTTCTGGGTTATCATGAGTTGGTGTACACCACAACTCGTTGGTTTGGGTGTGAGAGATAATTTGAATCATTGGTTCAAGACGTTACCAGATATGGTAATGAGTCGCGATCAGTGGTGATCAGTGCTGAAATTCTCTCTCTTCCCTTTCTGAGAGTGAGGTGATGAATGTTGAGTGATTCTTGGCAATTATGCATGCTTCCTTCCTGATTGACCTCTCTCACTTCTTCTGTCCCTATTTTCTTTATATTTTTGTTTTATTTAATTTTGTGTGGCGCATCTTTTGGTGACCATACTGTACCAAGCTTGTATTTTTAAAATACTAATAACAATAATGATGTGAAACTACTTTCACTTAGCTTTTCCCCTTATGAATGCATATGAACAGGCTAACATGATATAAGATTTTATTTAGCCTTAATGTACATTTTCTTATAATTTCTAATCATACTACTTACTAACTACCTAGTAATATTGTTGGATTATCGCGTTTTTTAATAGTGGAAAGATTCACTTTAAGTTGTTAGTATTTTAAATCTCCTCTTTTCCCTTTATTGATCTGTTTTCTCTGTACTTTTGTATTTTTGTTTCTGGCGAATATGTCATACCATATATTGGTAGAAGACGGATAAGTGAAGGAGTTATCTCCTATTATCTAGTCAAAATATTTAGAGATACTTTGCTCGCTTTTTCTGTCGATTTTCTCTGTGCGTTTCAAGGTACTTATAAATCATATGGGTATAAAAAAGTTAATAAGACATTAGCAGATTGTGATTATCGTGCATCGAAATGATAAATTAACTTAGTTTTCATTCCTTCACTTTCCGAGTGGAACACATTCTTTAAAGTTGCAATTGCGTTAGTTTCCTTTACGGATCGGGTTTTCTAGCCTTGGTCCCAACCTTCCCTTATCTCTGGACTTACTTCCGGCTAAATGGCCAGTTGAGGTCCTGGAATGTACCGCCTGGGGATTCAGCCCCGAATCACGTGCGTATTTGAGGGGGGGACGTTTTACCAGTGAACCACTGACACAATATGTTACTCAGAGGAAAGTAATTCCTGTATATTAACTCAATGGTGGAGGCAATTGAATTCACTTATGAATTGGAAAGTCAGGAAGAGGACCTTCCAATGTTAGATTGCAACGTAAAAAGGAAAGAAGACGGGAAGTTGAACACTAGTGTTTACTGGAAACCCACGCATTCAAACAGATATTTCGACTTCCGATCATCCCGTCCTATGTCAGTGAAAATAGGATTGGTGAAATGTTTAAGTAATAGAGCACAAAAACTAAGTAGTACCAAGGAAAATCTAAGACAGGAAGTGAGGCATTTAAAAGAAGCTTTGAAACTTAATAATTACCCTGATAAATTAGTCAGAAAGTATGTAGGGAAATGTAAAAACAAAAATAAAATAAATAATGATAGTAGTGTATATAAATAGTAGTGATAATAATAATAATAATGACGACATGCATGTCAAACATGCGCAAGATAATGACAACACCAACAATAAGGAATCTAAATCATCAGTAGCAATTCCTTACAAGAAAGAAACCTCGGAAACCTTACGGAGAATTCTCAACACTGCAGGAATAAGAGCAACCGACATTCAAACTTCTACAAACTTACCTAGAAACAAACTTCATCGGTTACAGAGTCCTGTGAAGCCCACTAAACAAAACAATTTAGTTTATCTAATACCCTGCTTGAATGATTGTCAGGTCAAATACATAGGTCAAACTAGTAGAACAGGGGCAGTCAGACTAGCCGAGCATAAAAACCTAGCAAAATCTAGATTAGTTGACCCGAATAAGATAAGAAATCTAGAGAATAGTTCAGCTATAGGACTACATGCAATTACACACAACCATACAATAGAAGGATGGGATAAGATGACAGTTTTAAAATCTAATGTAACAGGGTTGAGGGAGAGATTGATAACTGAAGCTTTGTTTATCGAATCAGCTGAAAATACATGTAATAGGAATGATTCAACACCTGTTCCAGATATCTGGAAAATTCTACTACCCCAACGACGACAAATAGGAGAGAACAAAGAAAACTATAAAACTCAAGTTTTGAAGTTGTGTGATTATAAATGATGTGATTATGAACAATAATGAATTGTGTTCGAAACTTCGTCATCCAGTAAATAATAATACTGTTTCACTGTGTGATATATCTAATAAACAAACTAATATGTAATTCCTGTATAAATGATTTCATTAAATACCAGTAAACATTTTTTTCTCATAGTTTGATATAACTTTTATCTTCTTAGAACGAGTAATTTCCTCTAGTAATTACAACATTTTGAAGTTATTCGTTTTCATTTATATTCTATTGATTTATTGTTGAAGCATTCCTTTCTGGTGAAGCTTAGCGAAAGTAGAAAAGTACTGGTACAAATGTGTAGTGTTTTTGTATGTTAAAGTGTGTGTGTTCTCGTATTTTTGGCTTCTCTGGCCAACATCTTTAGTGGTAATTTTACTATTGGTTGTTGTGTGAGACCTGCAGTTTGATCAGTATAATTTAGATGATGTTGCCTTTATCTTCTTTTGCGCCTTTAATTCGTTTGGTCGACGTTGTATGTTTTGAAGCTATTGTTTTAGTTTGTGAGTGACATATCCTTCCCAAAGGGTTTCGATAGTCCAACTGCGATTTCGTAAATATTCTACACATATGACAGTACAATTTTACGTGTTCTTGGTGTAGTTGTTTTTAATCTGAGCCGAATGGTTTAGTTGCGAAACTTTAGTTGCCTTTCTTGACAGCATCTTCAACGCATACTTCATTTCGAAGTCAATATCTTCCACCTAAGCTACAAGCCTTTTCCATCATATCTAGATTCTAATTGTGTTTTAGGTGCTTTAAAGTAAACAGTCAGATGTTTCCCTGCTACTTTCCTCAGGATATATTATTCTATTTCCCTGGGTTCCGAGTGGAATGCAGAACTTCAACAGCACATCTCCATTTAATCCTGTTCTCTACAGTCTTCTTTCCCTGACTCGACGACTATCCATAGACACTCATCTCCTTCACGTCACCTTCGGAAGCCGAACTCGTCCTTTGATATTCGGGTTCCACTCTAGGTGATGTCATTCAACTGCCAGAGTTCCTTGTTGCTTATGCCTTCTGGCTGGTCATGTGATCTTCAGTATCGAGTGAAGAGACCAGTTGTTGGTGAACGCTTGCAGAAGGCTGTTGGAAATGCATTCGGTGACGTAGCAAGTCTCTGAACGATGTAGAAGCACTGACTTGACATTGGTGTTGAAGATTCAAGCGTTGTTCTTTACGCTTAGCGCAGTAGATTTTCACACTGATTTTAGAGTGATGAATGTGTGTCTTACCTTTCCTGTTCTGGATTTGGCATCTTCATCCTAGTCGTGTGTAGTTGAGACGGCAAAGTTAAAGCACCACTAACTACCAATCAGCGTACGGCCTTCAACGAACCAATCACATGAAAGAGGGATTTTTGATTAAGGAAAACGTATATTATTTATGGAAAAAAGCTTAAAAACTTTAAAATGTGACAGAAACATCTCCTAGTTTAGCATAGGAGTGTCAATAGAAAAGTCACACCACATTCTGTACATATATTCATCCAAATGACTATAAATGAGATCCTTTTGAGATCCATTTGTAGCCCTAATCCTATTTTTCAATCTTTCCCAAAATCCTTCTATAGAATTTGTGTGTAGCCCTGTAATTGGATCCACAAAATCACTAGAATGGTTCACTCTGTGATGAATATATCCAAGAGATGACAGCGAGTTATAACCTTTCCATTCATCAGTATGTACTATGGATCCCTGTTTCACAAGTCTAGTGATAATAGGTATTAAAGTAGTTGACTTTCTGTCTGGTATTCTCTCCACGAATCCTTTCCGCAGGGAGGTGTCATATAAACCGATCACCCAAACATTGTTGGCTCGCTCACGACCACGGTTGTATTTTTTCTTCAGTAACACAGTTTCGTCCACGTGTACGACGATACCTTCTCCGCCTAACAACGAAGTAATTCTCTCCATTTTCCATGATGCGATGTATCTGCAGTGCTGGTACCACTGAACTGTTGACACGAGGCTGTTTTCAGTTTCAGCAGCTGCGCCTCTCACAGGCTGTTTTAAAACCCAGTAGTTGCAAATATACGAAATCTGGATTAAGGACAGATGCGACCTAGCAAAAAATGTTCCTACGAAATATTAAAATTATCAGCTTACCTTCTCTAATACTAACTCGTCTCAAACAAATTGCACAACGATGGACATATCCATCAATCGACCTGCTAAAGCTTTTTAAACTCATGACACCACCACATGAACAAATCCTTTCCTTCCTAAGCAACCCCAAATCCAGGTAATACTGCAAAACCTTATCCTCCTCGAACTGCAAGCGTAAGTTCGTTAGAGCATGCATTTGATACGAATCAAGCGGAATACAACCTTGAACTCACGTGCATGAACCTCATTGGACCATTCGAGGTCGTTCGCTGATTGGTAGTTAGTGGTGCTTAAAGTTTAACTTGACCGTTGAACGATGCTAGATAAGTGAAAGAAGTTACTTTCTTTAATTTTTTCGCGTTGTTTATTATTGGTACTTGTTGTTGTTGTTGGTTTAGGTATCTTCATCACCTTCTTATCTTCACGTGAAGTCCTGTCTTCTCTGCATGCCTTTTCTGCCAACTTGTTGGTTTTTGAATGTAGGTGTTCGAGTTTTTGTAATATTATGCATAAATCGTCCTCAAAGTTCGAATCTTCCAGAATCTTCTTGTCGGACTAACATACTTTTGTCTTCTCTCTTCCTAATGCTTGCCACGTCAGGATATAAGAGTCTGCCAACTGAAGGCTTTCTGAGATAGTTTCACCGTCAATACTGTCGATTAGTTGTTGAGCTCCATCGACTTGTATTTCAAGTGTTGGTTTGTAGGGATTTGATTGGTTACAGGATTTTCATCATGAGCTGACATTAGTTAGAGAACCATTGGAAAACCGGACAGTACTGGACAGCTGTTTCGTCCTAGTTTGGGACTCTTCATCAGTATGCACACACAGGGATTCGAACCCAGGTATTTCGGTGTATTATGATCACTTATAGTTAAATGATACATCACATCAAAACACAACAGCGTTGTATTCCGGATTGTTCACCGCTGTTGTACCAGTGTCAGTCTTTTCGGGCGTTAACAGTTGAGTTATTAGGTTATAACTGACTCTATGATTATTAGTTTTTTAAGTTCAACTCATTGTATATTGATCGCGGTGGTCTGTGTACCTGCCAGCGTGTGTGTGTTTGTGTGTGTGTATCGAAAGACAGGTATCTATTTCCTTTTCAATGGTTATTATGACCTCACAATCAGTATCATAGTTCTTACAGCTTTCTATTAGTTTTAGTGATTAGCATATTATTTACCTGATATCATTAAACAAAAAATGTTTTTACATCCGAGTGTTCCTTCTTTTTCTGCAATTTGTTTTTATTATATTACAGTGACATAATTTATCAGATACATGTGTGAAGTAAGATTGTTTATATTACATCTATATATGTGTGTGTTATGTAACTTTCACATGCGCTTGCGTGCGCACGCGTCGTTTGACGACTGACTGACTCTTCAACAGCACAAATACAAATATGAAAAACAAATTAACTACTGCATATTTTTGATATGTATATATATACTACATACACATATATATATCTCGCTATTCTTCATGTTATGTTTAATATTTTTGTACTTTACAACTCCACATTTCTCTTCTGCATACAAGAATTAACTGATCAGCGAGCTGAGTTTTACTTTCAGTAATTTAAAAGTTTACTGTCATCGTTTTCGGACTTTTCTTTCGTTCTCTCCCTTTGTGTGTCTTTGTTCATGCTTGCAAGCGAACTAACTATCGACTGTTTTGATTGCTTTGCCTTCTATAGTTCTAGTTACTTGAATTTCTTTTACGGGGGGGGGGTCATAACCTCGCTTGTAGAGAGGTCTATGTATACTCATGTGTACCTTTGCCCATATGTATGTATACCTTATATGGAGGATGGGTAATATATTATTTTGGTCTTCTGTATACAACTCGTTGCGCTTTTGCTGCCTTGTGATATGTTCCCTTATTTTCCCAAAAAACAGTGAAACAATACAAACAAACTAAAAAACCAATAAACCAACAATTATTTTTGTCTTGTTTTTATGCCTAACGGAAAATTACACACATGCATATATATATATATAGTTTGATTATGTAAGCTGACTATGTATGCTTTTGTTGCAGGGGGAGGTGGCTGTAATCAATTCACTTATTTAAATAATCGTTTGTTTATTTGCATGCGGGTTTGTGTGTGTGTGTGTGTAACTGTAACAAGAATAATAGTAATAGTAATAGTGAATTGCATCATAACTGATTGCGGTTTTTTTCTTTTGCTTTTATTATGCTTTTTGGTGGGGTGAATTCAGATTATTATTATTATTTTAGTGTGAGTCAGTGGTTCAATGATAGATAGGCGTGTTCGCCAACCATACTGTATGTAGTTCTGAGTTTGATCCACAGCTGACACACTTCTCAACCCGGCAAAGAAAGAAGATTAATTTCTATAGAGAAAGAAAGACCAGATTTGCAGTATAAAATGATATCATTCTATTTCACAGGTTCTCATCAGCTGCAAACTATCTGAAATTGCAATGGTTATAAATAATAACATTTCATACTTGAAATGTTTGAAAGGCAATAGAGAAAACATTATAAGATGAACGCATCCGGAATATAAGGATTAAAATTTATAGTTTAAGTTACCATCAATTTATATACTATCAAACTATGAAAAAAGGAAGAAAAGGGGGGGGGTGAGAGAAGACAGAAAACAGACAAATCTAATAAACAGTGTCAACATGGCAACTCAACAAGGTCAAAGTTCATCAATTTGAAAACTTGCTTAGTGAGCTGATTAGATTTTTCGGTCTTCTCTCCCCCCTTTTCTTTTTCATAGTTTGATAGTATATAAATTGATGGTAACTTAAACTATAAATTTTAATCCTTATATTCCGGATGCGTTCATCTTATAATGTTTTCTCTATTGCCTTTCAAACATTTCAAGTATGAAATGTTATTATTTATAACCATTGCAATTTCAGATAGTTTGCAACTGATGAGAACCTGTGAAATAGAATGATATCATTTGATACTGCAAATCTGGTCTTTCTTTCTCTAACGAAAGAAGGTTAAGCTTGAGATTAGCAATCCCATTCTGTAGAAATGAAACCATCGTTACCGGAACTTCAAAGCCCAAGCTTGAAGTCCTGTGTTCCATTGGGAACGTAAAGGAAGAGAAAAATATGAATTGTGGTTATTATCCTGATAATTATTATCACATAAGTAATAACAATAGCCCGTGATATATTAGTTCAAGAATGGCGAGTATGTGTTGGTAGTAATAGTAGTAGTATGTAGAGTTTTCGTTGTATTATTGATTATTAAAACACGATATGCGCCATACAAAAAGGCATAGTTTGTTCGAGGGGTCGGATACTGCCCGGACGCCCAGATCAAAGCAGTTGATTGTCTTGAAGGTTCGAACCCTGAGCCTTCGACTTGTACTCAAATTTGTAAAGTAATTGATTAACGTCAAGAGCTATGTCCCCATGGTTTCTGGCGACCGAAACAAGTTTTCATACACTTCGATTCTTTTTGATTCTGGAGGTAGTGTACACCAAGGGTTTAGAATTGGGTTTGGTAGACCTGCATGTCCGCTGGTCCAGTTGTAAGCGTCAGGCGTTTGCATTCGTCCCTCCACTGTTTGTGAGGATCATCTTGGCCGCGTGAAAGCAGTGATAAGACATACCTGGCAGAGGCTTTGAACGCGTGGCCACATGAGAGAGTTTCGAGGGGTCGTTCATATGGACAGAGTTTTCGAACAGTTGTTTTGTTGTAGTTTTGAAGCTTCATCAGTTGGAATGGGGATTATGAAAGCGTTATGCTTGCCAACTTAACCTCCATCCTAGAAAAAATTATTGTTAACTGAAGTATTATCTTGTTGGAATAGTTAAGAATTGTCAGGCCAGAACATACCACTATCCCCATTGAAGTTGTTGACTCTATTCTCTGCACTTCTGTGCATGAGTTCTTTGTTTGTTTTGGATGGAGGATTTCATCATGAGCTGACATCAGTTAGAGAACCATTGGAAAACCTGCAGGGAGTACTGGACGACCGGCTGTTTCGTCAGCCTAGTTTGGGACTCATCAGCAGTACGCATCCACCGGTTGTTGGTTTGTTTTTTGGCAAAGTTAAACTTTAAGCACCAGTAACAACCAATCAGCAAACGACCTTGAACGGATTAATCACATGAAAGAGGCGTTTATGATAAGTGGTAATGTATATTCATATAAAAATGAATAAAAAATAGGATAAAACAATTACAACGGGTATCTTTCACGAACATGGGACAGAAACATTTCCCAATTCAGCATCGGACTGTCAATAGAAAAGTCGCACCACATTCTATGCATATATTCATCTAAATGACTATAAATGAGATCCTTTTGAGACCCATTTATAGCCCTTATTCTATTTTTCAATCGACCCCAAAATCCTTCAGTGAAATTTTTATGAGGCCTTGTAACTGGATCCACGAAATCACTGGAGTGGTTCACTCTGTGATGAATGCATTCCAGGGATGACAATGAATCATAGCCTTTCAACTGTTCTCCGTCTCGGCAGCAGCGGCTCTCACGGGCTGTTTCAGTACCCAGTAATTGCAAATGTACATAATCTGGGTTAGGGAGAGATGCTACCTAGCAAAACAATTTCCTACGAAATATTACCCTCTCTTATAATAACTCGCTTCCAGCAAATTCCACAACGATGTACAGAACCATCAGTTGACCAAGTATAGCTTTTTCGAGTCACTATACCACCACACGAACAACTTCTCTCCTTTAGAAGCAAGCCTCAGTCCAGGCAATAATAAAAGACACTAACCTCCTCGAATTGCAAACGTAACCGTGTAAGGGCACGCACTGAAATGAATCAAGCGCTATACAACATTGAACTAAGTTCGTGAATCTCATTGGATAAATCGACGTCGTTCGCTGATTGGTAGTTACTGGTGCTTAAAGTTTAACTTGGCCTGTTTTTTTCCTTTCAGTCATGTCATGTGTATTTTTGGATGACTTGATTTTCTGCTATGTCGCAATCACTAATGCCAGGAAACTGTTTGCCCTTTTTTCTCTTCTCCTCCTTTGAAGTGCATTAAACACTCTTTTAACTCTCATTCTTCGCTTGTTCAGTTGTAATATATATATATATATATATATATATATATATACAAGTATGTGTATATTATATTATTATTCAAAAGAATGACTTTCCCTTAAAGTTTCATTCTCGTTTTTATATACATATATATCTGTTTACTTTCTCGTGAAAGACTATGATGTGCATATTTCTCTCTATTGTCTCTGGGACTTTACTGCATTTATTTATTGATTTATTTTTAATCTATTTGTCTATCTTTACAGAATAATGTTTTATCTAATGCCGAATTGTGTCATTCTGCACAAGTGGATGAAATCAACAGTTTGCAAACTGATAATAATAATAATAATAATAGTGACAACAATTTATTGCTGGAAAAAATTAAAGCACAAGAAGAATTGTTAAATCAGCAAAAAGAACAATTAGCTCATTTTCAACTTCAATATAAAACATCAATTCAAGATAAAGAAAATGTATGTCGTTTGTTTTGATTTCTTCTCTTGGTATTCAGAAATTACTTAATTATTTATCCTTTTTAAATATGTTTGTGCGCTTTGTTGGATCCTCGTTAGTGGTGGTGGTTCTATGATAGAATGCTCGTCATCCACTCTGCATGTGGTCTGGGGGTTAAATTCCCCACTGACTCATATTCTTAAACCTCGCCTAATTTATTTATCGATAGGAAGTCTGGAACAGAGAAGATGGTGGGTGTGAGACTAGCAACGTCATCCTGTAATGTGAACATCACAGCTAGTGAAACTCCTTTAAGCCTAAAGCTTTAAGCTTTGTGTTCCACTTGGATCGTAGAGGAATGAAAAGAAAGAACTTTGTTGTTAGATGATTGGAGGCAGTCGGTAGGAAGCTCTGGAGTCAGGCTGCGTGTTTGTTGACACTCGTCAGCAAGGCATGACTACAATCTTGAAGGAACTCATGTTCCCTCACTCAGTGTTCTAGTGTTGGATTATAATAGATAATTTGATTAAACACTAGATAGTAAGTAACCAGTGTTATGCATCTGGTCTTTGGTTTGCTGCAGTTTACCCCGCAATCTCAAATTACCCATCATGGTGGTCACATCGCAAAACTTGACTGATAGAATTCAGTCTACACCAACCCCAAGGACTAGGCACATGATACTGGTTACTATCTAGTGATGAATCAAAGCAAAATAGTATTTTGTTGAGTAAATTTAAACTATAGTAGCCTTAACCGAGGAACCTTTTGAATGACCTTGATCAACAAATCACAGTAAAGAGATGTTCAGACATGAATGTTTCAGGATTTCATCATGAGAACCATTGGAAAACCTGCAGGGAGTACTGGACAGCTGTTTCGTCCCGGTTTGGGACTCTTCATCTGTACGAACCCACCTCCAGGGTTCGAACCCGGGACCTTCTAGTTACAAGGCAAGTTCGTAAATCATTCAGCCACTGACACCCGATTCAATTCCAACTTCTGCCAATTCACGATACGGCGCGATGACTAGCGAATGTAATCAGCGAGTATTTGTCCTCACACCCGACCTGCTGTACCCTACTGGTTACGACTTCCCACTAGAACCACAGATTGCTACCTACCTGAATATGGCGAGTCACTAGTGCCGTATCGTCACTTGGCAGAAGTTGGAATTGAATTGGGTGTCAGTGGCTGAATGGTCTACGAGTTCGCCTTGTAACCAGAAGGTCCCGGGTTCGAACCCCGGCTGTAGGTGCGTACTGATGAGGAGTCCCAAACTAGGACAAAACAGCTGTCCAGTACTCCCTGCAGGTTTTCCAATGGTCCTCTAACTGATACCAGCTCACGATGAGATCCTGTTTCTGTATTATTTCACTATCATAATTGACTCATTAAGGCGTGGTAATGTTAACATGAATTGTTGGTATTAGATGGTTGGAGGCGATCGGCAATCGGTGCCTCCAACCATCTAATACCAACAATTCACAGTGCACCGTAATGGCGAGCCACCTAGCATGGTGGCCACATTGCAAACATGACTGATAGAATTCAGTCTGCACCGAAGATAGGACTAGACACATTACACTAGTTACTGACTAGTGTTCAATCAAAAATGTTAACATGAATTTGAGAATTACTGAAAGTTGAGTCATGTAGTTTTTTAGTCGTAAAAATTTTGAATGATATTATTTGCGCAGCCTTTCAGCTGAGTGACTTGATAGTGTTGTGCTCTGTAGAGGGTTTTTTGGTGGGTGGGTGGGGGACTTCAGTCACCAGGATTCATTTGGTCTGAGTTGGTTGTTTGTTGTCAGGTACAGGTATGCAATAGATGTCATTTGGGTAATCTTCAATTCTTTCTGGCCTTTTTTCCCCTTCTATTATTTCTTTTAGTCTGAAAGTCGACTTGGTGAACTTGAAGGTAATTTGAATAGAATTATGGCTGAATTAGCTGAATCCAAAGTGAAACAAGATGAATTATTAATGGAATTGAACGGGGCACGTTCAAAACGTGATCAATTAGTTGAAGAGATATGCACAATGCTAGGTGATCTATCTGTAGCCGAGAAATCGGATAATCTATCAGCAGTGCTACATCAACGTATTAATGATTTGAAGGAACAAATGTAGGTTTCTCTTCTGTTGTTTTTTTTTCTTGTGATATTTGTATTGCTGTTTAACACATTCAAGTGCTTACCTTAATTGTGTTACAATTGAATTTCATCTGGCTGAAGGCTTTTTTTATTTTAAATTTTTTCATTGCACGTAAGAAAATGTTCTGTATTGACTGATTTTTAGTAATGGCGGGTGGTGCCATTCTTTACTTTATAAACATTGGATCAGAGTAACTTCGATCTATCGTATGCCGCGTTAATGTTTGTTTTGTGCGTCAGTAACTCAGTGGTAGAATGCCTACCAGCCACAGAGGTTTTCTTGGTTAGATTCTTGATCACTGTACACATAAACCTCGCTTAGCCGGTAGTAATCACAGTAAAGGGAAGAGTCTGAGCGTGGGGTTAGTAATCCTACTGAAATTTTAGAGCTGTTTTCAACATAGAACTTTGCACATATGTGCAGTAGTTCAAGTCGCCACACTCCATGTAGCACACAAAGCAAGAGAAGAAAGTAGAAGAAATGCAAAATAGAGACAGTAAACAGAGATATAAGGCAAAAAGAACAGTAATATCGAAGAACAATATAGTTTTATTGGGTATTATAAGTCACAAGGAGTGGATACATCTACGCCAGCTATTGACAACGATCACTTTGAGCCATATCACCGATTGTCTCCAGCCATTGGTTTTTACCATCCCAAGGACCCCAACCAGGAAACCAGTCTACACCTTCCTATGTGATTGGCTGGCTTAAACTAACTGTTTCGGATTTCATTGATTGATGAAGTCATGTTTTGGTTTGACCACTACCATTAGGTGTTTTCCAACCTGATCCCATGTCAGCTAACATTGACCGTCGGTCGAGGAAGGCGGTGGCTAGTCGTACGTAACACATGTCCTAACCATCTCAATCGATGTAACTTCACAACCTCGTTGACTGATTTTCCCTCCTTACCTAGCACTCGCTCGACTGAGGCCTAACCTCAATATTGCTCACTGTATTATACCACTTCACATGGGAGATAGAACGCAGATAGCTGTGATCAAAGACAACTAGCCTTTTCATGTCTTCCACATTCAATGACCATGTCTCACAGCTAGCCATAAAAGAGGACGGAGCGGACTGCTGAGCAGTACACATGCCCTTTGGTGGATAGCCGGATAACACATCTACGCCAGAGATGGAGTAAACTGGCATATGAAAAACTAGCCCTTTGTATCTGTGCTGAGATTTCGTCAGAGATCAACCAACTGGCATTGGCTGATGCAACTTCCCAAATAAGTGAAGCGGTCAACAGGCTCAACCACTTCGCTGCCTATTTCTAAGCTAGGAGTCAGTGTAGTCCACTCCTGTGGCATCATTTTACATTTGCCGGGAGCGAATCGCATGCCAAACATTCGTAGATTGCAGCTCAAGGTGTTCAGAAGACTCCACATTTTGTCAGCATCTTCACCTAGAAGGACTATATCAAGCTCAATTCTGAGACCCTATGTGCCAATTGGAATGTGATATATATTGAAAGTCATTCTAAAACGTTTATGTGAGTGCAGATTGTTCTCTAAGGAAGTGTATGGTTAAATCAAAGTACTACTGGATAAATTTGACTCATTTTGAATGCCTAGTAGTTTAATCAGGCTGCTGTGAATATCATTTACATACCTCACCATCTAAGCTCAACTCATACCTTCAGTTGTGATCAGTATTAATATTGTCCTTCATAACAACAGGCGGTGTACTTACTTGTAACGTCTTACGCTTTATGTGAGAAATAGTATCAAATCTTATGAATTGAAAATTGATAAAATCACAGCATGCATAAAAAAATGTAAACGAATTTCTAACCACTCGACATGATTTACAATATTTCAGAATTTCTAATAAACTTTATGCACCATATGGCAATGAATCTTAAATCTTACTAGCCTTGTAGATATTTTTTAATGTTTTACTAAACTGTTAACTCGTTTTAAACACTAATAATAGAAATACTATTTTAACGACAGAATTGTTTGTTTCTTTTCGATAACTTCCTCTCCAGACCACATAATAATTGCAAGTCTATGCATACACACACATACACACCGAAGCAAGTGTGAGATATAAGAAGAATCGTTTTTAAAAGAGCTATTTTTATTATGTGTAGGAGCGCTTAACTTTCATTTTCAACTGAGAACCACACTATATATATAATCAACTGAAATATAGTGTTATGCAATCAATTAGTAAATGATGTATTTGCGTGATTCGTTGATTTAATAATGAACGGCAATACCTAACCGCCTAATAAAGTTGAGTGAATTCTAGTCTTTTAGGTAGGAAGTCGTGCCTCGGTGGTCCAGTAATAGAAGGCTTGCCAACCACGCATGCGCGTACGAGTTCGATTTCTGGTCGACGCACTCTTAAACTTCGCTTAGCCTGTAGTAAACCTGACAAAAATGGAAGGTTAGGCGTGAGACTAACCGAGTCACCCTGCAAACGAAAACACCACTGTCACTAAAACTTCACAGCTCAAGTTCGAGGCCCTATCTCCCATTGGGAACTCAAAGAAATGAAATGTGGTAAGAAGTTAGGAATACAATAACAGCGTAAAATTATTATTATTCAGTAACTTACTGATTGTCAACAAAATTACCCTGTAAACAATCACTTCTCTTTCATTCCTTTGCATTCCGGGTGGAAAACGAAGGGTTTTAAGCTGTTAAGTACCACCAACAGCGTTAATGTTGCCAGCCCTAACCTTTTTTTCTTTTCCAAACTTACTTACTGGCTAAGAAACTAGGCGATGTCTAGGAACGCGTTGATCAGGAGTCGAACCTGGAATCACATAAAGCGTGGTTGGTGAGCAAGCACAACTTCTACACAATGGATAGTGTAAATATTTCAGAAGAATTAGGAAAATATTGAAACATTTATAAAGTCGGTTGCAGTTGCTCAAAGTAGACTGAAAAGTTGAATAAATTTTCTCTTCTCTGTGTGTACATCGGGTTTGTTTTTAAATGATTTCTCCAGTCTAAGACGACGGAAATTACTCTGAGTTCATAGGTGATTTCTTTTGAATATCATACCTTAAATTGGTAACGTCTCTGACTGCAGCACTGGGTGACGCGGGTCCAAATCTCAGAAGGGACATGAGTTCCTTCAGGGTTGCAGATACGCCTTGCTGATGAGTGCCAACTAGCACGAAATCTAGGTCCAAGGCTTCCTGCCTATTTCCTCCAACTATCTAATATCATCAAATCAATGTGCACCATGATGGCGTGCTACCTAGCTTCATGGTGGCCACATTGGAAAAACCTGACTGGTAGAATTCAGTCTGCACCAAAGAAGGGACTAGACACGTCACACTAGTTACTAGTGTCCAATCAAAATTAAGTGATAAGTTTTTGTATTGAATATGGACTTATGCTATCAGTCATGCTTATTCCGAATGTGTGTGAGTGCATGATTTCAAGTTTATTTTCATGCGTAAATTATTGTCTCTCTTTAATTTATATTACTTTTTTCATCAGATCATATCATGAGAAAAATCGTCAAGATTTACAAAAATACTGTCAAACTCTAGAAAATGAACGTAATGAACTTGAAAGTGAATTGACCAGAGTGAATGTAACTTTGAAGAATGCAAGTGAAGTAAGTTATATCAACTTTTAATATTTATTTATTAATTTTTTTATGATGTCATTTCAAGATTGATCACAAAATGATTTCAGTTAGAAGAACCATTGAAAACTGAGAAGTATTGAATAGCACTATCGTCTTCGTCTGGGAAACCTCAGGTGCTGTACGCATCCATGAGCCTACCAGGGATCGAACCAAGGACTTTCGGGTTACAAAATGAGCTGGTTGACCATTCAGTCACTGTGACGGGATCCAGTGGCTTACCACGTCTAGGATGAGGACTGATACTCACTGATGTTTCGTCCTTGCTTGGGACTCCTCACGAGTTGGAGGAATTTGGGAATGATGGATCATTGGACTCCACTCCAGTTACTGAATGGTCAGTGAGCTCGTCTTATAATCTGAAGGTCTTGGTTTCGACCCCCTGTAGGTGGGGTGATGGGGGTGCACTGGCGAAGTTGTTTTAAACAAGAATGAAACAACTCTTCTGCTTCTCATTTGCTCCCTCAGTGAAGTCACTTCACTATCACTCTTATCATTATTATTGTTTCCTTTAATTCCTACAGGAACATAGGGCTTCAGCCGTGCGTCTCCATTGCGTTCTGTTCTCTGCTAGAGTCTTCACCTGGCTCCTCCAAGTCTGCCCACACGTTTTCATCTCCTCTTCACATGACCTCCTCCATGTCACTCCACCCTTGCACTGACGACCAACTCGCTGCTTCCCTTTCGGCCATGTTCCACTCGAGTCATGGCTTGTCTAGTGATGTCACTCACTCTTGAAATCAGTCAAATATCTGTAAATGAACACTTGAAAATATGTCCTAATTTAAGAGGTTATTCTCAGCTAGATAAAACATGCCATCAACTTGAGGTTTTTTTTATAAATTCGATTTGTGAACTGAAATATAGTGACGTCTCAGACACTTGAAGATTTTGGCCTTGAATGTAGAATTCGTGCTGTTTACTACTCACCTGCTTCGTTGACTTTGAAGTGAAACATGTATTCCCTTCATGTTTATGTTTATAGAAATCTACGCGTCACTTAGTTTATTGATCATTTTGAATGTGCGTTCAGTGAATTTGATGGTTACACTGGTTACCGCTAGAAGTCTAACATACCCATCGTACAGTCTTCATCAAGTGTATGGGAAAAGCTTCAGTTACCGTGTTGAGTTGATTTAGAGGTGCTTAAGATCTCAGCTTCTTATCATCACTTCACGAGGTTTATTTGAAGGCACTTTAGATTGTTTGAAAGCGATATTTGTTCCATGGGTTCTTCATATATTATGTAATTTCTATTTCATCCATAGGTTGAACTGTGTGAGATTTGTTGAGGAATTTCATGGGGCGTCTGGTGTTGTTCTTGAAATTTGTTCGAAGCAAATATATTTGGTTGAGTTTTCATATTCCACTTAAATATGTGTTGATACTTTTCGAAGGACAAAACCTTACTACTGAACTACTTTTTAAGTAGTTGCGTTTCTAAACAAACATTTTGACAGCCAAATGTAGAATTTAATGTAATTGTCTAATGTGAATTGGTAAGACGAATGTCTTCAATTACTGGCATTACTTTTATTTTAAATCTACCACATAAAAAGGCAGTATATTGGTCTCAGTCAACAGATACTTGTCCATATTTTATGGGTGTCATCAATAAAAACCAGGTTCACAAAAAGTAACTCCTCTCCTCAATAGAATGTTATGCAGATTGCTTAGACGTGTTTTATCATCAGTACTCGAGTCCTTTTCGCACACGTTTATATCTATGACTTCATTTTTACCGGTGAAACTTTTTACTGTGAAACTTCTAATTCACATTGTAAAGAGTGCAAGGTATGGTATAATTGCTGTATGTTCGAATGTATATAAAAACTAATTCTTTGTTTAAGATTCTTATCCTCTCTTTCTTTTCCATACTGTTATCAGGTACAATCTGATAGTGCATTACTGAAAGAAGAACTTGATACTGTGAGACAAAAGTAAGTTTTATCTTAATTTGTCTTAATAGTGTGTGGTCGACATGTGTGTGTGTGTGTGTATGTTAATGTAACAGATTATTTTAATGTCATTTTCATTGTTTTATAAATTTTGCAGTTGAGATGTACTCGCTTATGTGTCACAGACTTATGAGTGCCCCAGTTGTTTGATCATACATATATATATGTATATATATCAATAGACAACAGCTGTTAATGGCTCTTTGAAAAAGAAACAACCAAGAACCTGCCACCCAACAAATATGCAAAAAGAAACTCCAAGTGATAGCGGCTACCTTGACGTGGTGATCGGGCTTGCACATCGCAAAGACCCAACAAGCTACACTGGTTGGAACTATTGTTCCTACCATGCCACGAAGGTTGTTAGGATATTGATTAGACTAAAGGCAGTTACCGGCATAGTGTAAGAATGTTCTTACACTATTCTTGGGGGTCTGTGGGCGAAGTCGTACTGCTAGGGAACTGGGATGTGACAGCAGTAAGGTGTTTCCCTCAAATGGCCAGCATATCAGCCGCCTATCCTGTCTCTTCACTCTGGAGAGAGGGGGTTAGGAAAGTTCGACCCTGACAATTGTACATCCCGACTTACCCTACGGTGGTCCGTAACCGGCGGTAAGTTTACTAATACGGAACCAAACCAAGAAACCAGTTCATACAGACCGTGTGTGACTGGCTTCTAGCAGTTGTCCGCTGGGCTCTGCGGTCACGCACTAACCCTCTTTCTGTTTTAGTTACCCGAAGAATCAACCAACTTCCACGGTTTGGGCAGCCGGGAAGTAACAACCGCCCATACACTTCCAAGAGCACACGAAACCTCCCAGAGCATCATTTCCCTTTACCCACATCACCTTCATCATCTTATTCTCCTACTATAGTTAGTACTTTTCTTCAGACAGCAAAAAGAAACGGAGGCGGATCGAAAGCACCCTGAGGAGACCGTTGAGTGAAATCACACACCATGTAAATCCCAGGGTTGATGCCAAACGGCAAACGACAAGTTGGGCGTGTATGCAAGTATAACATAATGAAGAAGATCGTGTGAGAAAGAAATGGTAGCTTGTGGGTAATCATAGAGCCATCTTAAGGAGACTTCAGAGAACAGGAAGAAATGGAGATGTACTACTGGAGACTTATATTCTACTGGGAACCTAGAAGGATAATAATAATAAGACGTACTTGCGATCCTCAGGGAGTGATGGTACTCGCATCGAGACTCGAACCTAATTTCCTTCATTTCAAATGCTAAACATTATCTAAAACAATTTGGTCACAAAACATTGTCCAGGCATATGCACTAGGGACCGACGTGTCAATAGAACCTAAACATTTCGGTTCAAACAGTTAACGGAAGAAATAAAGCTGACTGAGACAATAATAGCTAATCCCCGTTGCACAAGAGGTGACTCCAAGTGGTCCACTTGGTAACGCTTTGGTGTTTGAAACGGGGGGTACTGAGTACCATTAACTTAGATGGTTAAGACATGTGTCACGCATGCCTAGCCATCGCCTTACTCGACAGGCAATGTTAGCTGAGTTAGGGGCAAGTAGGAAAAGAGACAGCGGTGATCAAACCAAAACATGGCATCAGTCAATGAAATCCACAACAGTAAGGTTAAGCCACGTAGGAAGATGCAGACTTCCTAGTTGGGTCCTCGGGACGGTAAGAGCCAATGAAGGCTTGAGACAATTGGTGATATGGCTCAAACCCGAACCTTGTGACTTATAATACCCAATAAAACTACATCGTTCTTCGACATTATTATTCATTTTGTCTCATATCCTTGTTTACTGTCTCTATTTTGCGTTTCTTTTTATTTTCTTGTTTTGCTTTGCGTACTACATGGAGGGAGTATGGCGACTCGAACTGCTGTACATCTGTGCAAAGTTCTATGTTAAAACCACTCAGTCAGTCAGGGAAATGGGTTCGAATCCCAGTGGTGGACTAAACACTTAATGGGGAATTACAGCCATTTTAATTCCACCATAACTATCGAAATCCGAATAATTATGCACTACGATTGCCTTTCAAAGAAAAGTCGTGTGTTTATTGTTTATTAACTGCAGTAGAGCAATGTTGTATCACAGTACCTTTTCTGTGCTGTCTACTTCTTGTCAGTAATAACTTTCTAGAGAAACCTTTCTGGCGTTTAACTGTGATTGTGATAAAACAGATTAGTATTCTCCAGCTACTTATTGTTTTATTTTCCCCATTTGTAGTTACACTAGTCACAAGAATAGGTTTCTTACCACTGGGGTTTTTTCTCACACCCCTTCGCTTACCTCTCTTTTTCGTTATTTAGAATGCTTTCATTAGAGAAGAGTGCTTCAAATGCATTTGATCAACTTGAAGTAAAGTCGAATGAACTACAAGCTATTCAAAATCAATTGGATAAAGTATTGGCTGAGGTATGTTCCATAGTAGTAGTAGTTGAGTATAATTTATGTTATATTTTTCGGTAATTGAATATCGTGTTTGTATTGTTTGTTATGTCACAAGTGGTAATTAATAAAGCAAATTATATAGTATGGTTTTATTAGTATTCATATCCACCAGTATTAATTACCATCATGCTGTATATCGCTGTACTTTCTTGATCACAATTTATGACATCAAAGAGACCACATATTGTGATGTAAATATTTTCGGTTTCCCAAGTAAACTGTGCTGAATTCCCACTTTGAATTGTATAATTTACAAATCTAGTCCCGTGTATTACCGGTCCTCCAGACTTCGAGTGGTTTCAAGGGATTCATCTTTCTAAGTTGGGTTAGCTTGTGTACAACACTGATTACCTCGACGGTAAATAAATGAAACAGCTGTTCAGTGTTTTGGGTCACTTCAGTCTGGTTGGAAAGTAATCCTGTTTGACGTGAATGTCTCAAACTACTTAATTCAACCAGTTGTATATATCTGTGTATATATATTCTGCCTGCTATTTTAAGCATTTGTTGCGTAATTCGTATCGATTTGACTATTGTATATAATTATTCTCAAAAGAATGGATACTGAACAAAGAATACTCTTTTCGATAAATTCATCATCAGGCAATACAGTTTTATATACATTATAATGAATGAATGAATGAATTGGTGTTATGAACAACATTAATGTTGTTTAAATAACAGCGAATCAATAATATCAATAGATTACAGTTCAATAGCACCAATATAACAATAAACTAATTGTCAGACAAATTAGGAAAGATAATATTACAAATGAGTGAATTTATAGTCTCAACTGAAGGCCAGCCAGGGCAGTAGTTGGGGCTGAACTTACTTCTTTTGAACACAGAGCACTGGTTGTTTCGCGCGAATTGCAATAGCCTCTGCTGTTTGGAGCATGCGGTGCTTCGACGATTTTGGTAATTTGTTAGGCACCCGGTATATTATAGAGAAGGATTCTTCCACGCTGGCTTTTGTGGCTGGTTTGCACCAGATGGTCCAGTATCGAACTGTTAATGGTTTTAACTAAACCTTTACTTAGCCACAGTGGGATATGTTCTCGAGCACGAAAAATCAAGTTCCTAGAGCAACGGCCAATATAACTCGCTTCACAAGCGCAGTTGAATTGGTAGATGCAATTTGAAGTGGCCAGCTAGTCTAGGTACTTCATCTTTCAGTCGAGGTAGCACCATTGGTCGTGTAGAGAATAAGACGTATAGTTCGCCAGCATTAAAAGTTCTTTGAACTGATTTTCTTAATTTCCTCGTAATTATCTCTTCTGTTGAGTTGTGTTTTAGCATACTCTGGTCGATATATATTCCAGGTACCTTTGGATTCTAGTAATATAACGGCGTAGAGTCCGAACCAGGTCACTGAATTTGCTCTTTGTAAGCTAAGCTTTGAACCTTAGTCAGCTGTTGATCTTGTCCCAGATGTTAGTCACTATTCACTAAGGATTGTGTTTGGTTATGCTGGTAACTCTCTGTTTCAGTCAATATGATCACCATGATCACAGCAGTATTTGAGTCATTTTGAATTGTACTGGTGAAGCCAGTAATTAAGTGTTCGTGATTTCATTAAGCTAAGATGTTCTGTTTTGTGTTGAATTGTTGTTGTGTTTGTTTTTTTGGTAGATTTTGTTGCAATTTGTCATTCTTCTTGTTTTCTTTTCTTTTCTTTATGAAAAAAATAATTCATTAGCAAATGGAACATGAGAAAGTGCATAATCACACCATTTCAGTTTTAGAAACTGAGAAACAAGTATTATTGGAACGTATACAAGAGGCTGAAAATCGCTTAGCCCAACAACAACAACAATCAAAATTGCCCGTGGTTAACAGTAAGCTATTTTCTATATTCACATGTAGCGGTACACAATTCTGTTTGTCATTGAAGTGAGTGTGCGTCGGTGGTTGGATTCAGCAATAGAATCCTCGTCAACCGTGCACATGGGTTCAGGTGTTCGATCCTCAGCGGACGCACTCGTCAACCTCGCATAGGTGGGAGTAAAACCCGAGAAATTGGGGAAAGTTTGGTGTGATACATCCTGTGAGAACGGTACCACCGCTGCTTAAACTTCATAGCTCAAGTTTGAAGCCCTATGTTCCACTCAGAACGCAAAGGAATGAAGGAAATAAATTTGATCAGTGTAGACTGTTGGGTATTATCGGAGAGTTGGAGTAGAGTCGAAGTTAATCCAGTTGACTGAATAAATATTTCTCCATGGATGATCGTCTACTTGCGTATTGTATTGAAATTCTGTCGCTATCAAGTTTAAATTTAAGTGTAATACAAGTGAGACATTCTACGCCTTCATCTATAATCTGCTTTGATGTTATGTGTGATATACCGTGTTTTCTTTCCATACTTATAAAGAAGCATATCCACTTACTGACTTTACCTCATTGCATACATCATGGATAATAGAAATTGATGGTAAGACTATTTGGGGGAGGCAAGTGAAGGTGAAGGCGGTAGCAGTTCATTGGTGTTCCTACAATCCTTCACTCATGAACCATATCATCGATAATCGTATTGTTTGTGGCCTTTTTCAAGTGAAACAATTTGAATTGTACTTCTCTATGCGTGGAATTCGCTGATTGACTGACTGATTGACTGGTTTTAACATAAAACTATGCACAGAAATGCAGCTGTTCAACTTGCCACACTATGAAGCACACAAATCAAAGACAGAGGAGAAAAAAAAGAGATTCGTAAGAACGATAATAAGTAGAAATGCGAAGAAGAAAGAATAGTAACATGGAGAAACAATAGGGTTTTACTGGATATGATAAATCACAAGGAGTGAATGCATCTGCGCCATTGAGAGCGATTTTGAGCTATTTCACCGATCGTCACCAGCCTTCATTGGTTCTTACCATCCCGAGAAACCCAACCAGACAGTAGTCTACAACCTCCCTACGTGGCTAGTTCAAACTGATGTGATGTTTTGATTTGACCACCACTGGCTTTTTTCCAAACTGATCTTATGTCAGCTAACATTGTCCGTCGGTCGAGGAAGGCAATGGCTAGGCATATGTAAGACATATCCTAACCATCTCCCCCGTCCTTTGATTGATAGCCGGTCGAGTATCACGTCTACACCAGAGATGATGATGTGCAGGTTGACGAAATACCACACCAGCGTTTTGTATCCATGCTGAGATTTTCTCAGAAGTCAGTCCGTTGCGGCTGATGTCGTCAACACGCTCTACCACTTCACTTCTGTCTGTCTTTGAGCTAGGAATCAATGTAGTCCAGTTTTTGTAGCCAACATCTTACATTTAACAAGAGCAAGTCGTATTCTGCTCGACTATTTATTTTGTATACTATTTGATAAACGTGATTCTAAAATTCTTTAGGAAGGTGGTGGTTATCTTCTAGTTCCGGTTTTATTGTTTTTCATATTTTAAGCTTATCTTGTTGTTTTCCTTTCTCTCTTCAGCCAAAAAATTAACATTTCTCAATTTTTTTCCCGGGGATCTGTCTTATTATTCTCTTTTTCTTATTGTGAAAGCGAACTGGATCATTACAAAAACTTGGTTTTTTAATAATATATTAGGCAGCAGATCTTAAAGTTATCTAAATCTTTAGTCTTAATCCTTAGGCATATAAGTAAAAAAACAGAAGAATAAAAGAGATACCATTTGATGGTGTGTGTGTCGGTGTGCGCCTGCTTATTTCCGCATATTCATTTTTTTTCCTAGTGGTGTGTTTCATCAGTCTTCGTCCTGTTGGAATTTCCTGCGTTTCTTTTTCGCTTCACATTCGCCTTACTCGTATATTCATACACAATTTTGTGTATGAATATGGCGCGCTGGCACACAAATGCGCTGATAGATGATGGTTTATCCCCCCCACGGCCACCACCACCGCCACTGCTCGCCCTCCCCACCCTCTTTTTACATTTAGGTTTGCTTGTTTTAATCCTTTATGGTAAAGAGTCTAAAAGAAAGTTGGAAAAAAGCAACAAGAATAAGAAAAAAAGACTTATCGCATAACTTTTCACCGATCAATGTTAACTTGAACTTCTTTCTTTTTTCTCTCTCTTGCTTTTCTTTTCTGGCTCGTGGCCAAGTTAACTAAGTTAGCTGTCTGATAGTTTAGACAATATATTTTTCTATTCTCAATAAAGTCACTTTCTCTCTTTCCATCTCTCTGTATCTCGTTATCTTTCGTTATCTGTCTCTATCGCTTCGCCTTTTGCATGTGTGTGTATTTGCGTGTATTTTTATCCTTATTATTATTGCCATACGAAAATGTATTACGTGAAAACATGAGTTTTGTGATATATATATATATATATATATATATATATATGGAGAGAGAGCGTGGACTGTCTCATTGGTTCAACCCCTTAACTGTCAACCACCTACAGAAGTTTTGACAGACACTTAGTATCGTGAGCTTTACTTTCACTCAAGGAAGCGTTAGACTAGCACTTCGATATCTTTGAATATCCTGCTGTCCATATGTGACTATTTATGTCTTTGAAAAAACAGAGGTGATGAAAATTCCTGGGCAACACCACCAACAGCAACAACAACAACTGACAACAATCAGCATAAATGGGAGGAACCTGAAAGAAACAACCTCCTTCGCCTACCTACCTGGGAAGCGTCGTTTCAACTACAGGCGGAACTGACGAAAATATCAAAGCAGGGATCAGAAAAGCAAGACAAGCTTTCACTACTCTCAAGTCTGTGTGGAGGTTAACAACACTCAGCATCAAAAATAAGATCCGGATTTCCAACTCCAATGTGAAGTCAGTGCTACTATACAGATCAGAGACTTGACCAGCGCGTCATAAAGAGCATCTCAAACAAACTACAGACCTTCATTAACAGTTGTCTTCGCTCAATACTCAAGATCAGATGGCCAGCCAGAAAAGATCAGCAACAGGGATCTCTGGGAGTGAACCAACCCAGAACCGATTGTGAAACAAATAGACAGGAATAAATGGAGATAGATTGGCCATACTCTGAGGAAACAATCCATCAAGTGACATCACTAGACAAGCCATCGCTCTAGTGGAACCCGAAAGGGAAGCGGCGAGTTGGTCGTCAGTGTGAGGGTGACTTGGAGGAGGTCATGTGAAGAGGAGATGTAAACGTGTGGGCAGACTTGTAGCCAGGTGAAGACTCTAGCAGAGAACAGAACGCAATGGAGACACACGGCTGAAGCCCTATGTTCCTCTAGGAATTAAAGGATACAATAATAATAATAATAATAATAAATGTGGTTAACAGAGGTAATTCCGTCAGCTAGCTGGCAGCCAACATCGTGATAATGTGCCTAATCCATCGTCGTCTTCATTTTCGGTTAACCGAAAAAAAAAGAGAATAAGTTGAAGAGTGGTGAGTGAGGGAGGGTATAATCCCAATAAACTATATCACAGGTTCTCATCAGCTGCAAACTATCTGAAATTACAATGGTTATAAATAATAACATTTCATACTTCAATGTTTGAAAGGTAATAGTGAAAACACTATAAGATGAACGCATCCGGAATATAAGTATTACAATCTTTGGTTTAAGTTAGCATCAATTTATATACTACCAAACTATAAAAGAAAAAAGGGGGTGAGAGAAAACAGAAAAATCTAATAAACTGTGTTAGCTTGTACGTCTATGTAACAACTCAAGAAGGTTAAAGTTCATCAAATTGAAAACTTGCCTAGTGAGCTGAGCTCACTAGTATGTATGCCTAATCAGTGTAATGAAAGTAATACGGCTACCAAGGGAATGAGAGATTGAATACACTCTCTCTCTTTCTGTGTGCATAAGTTTGGTCTGTGATGTTTGATTGCAATTGCTTCAGCAAATCGTAGTAGATTCGCTGTCCTTTGTATGTTTAATATTTTAAAGGATTTGGAAATCTCTACAAGATGACTCGTATCCACAGGGTATCTGGTAATTGCACTTTAACCTTCTTGCGTTGCCATGTTGGCGTACAAGCTAACACTGTTTATTAGATTTTTCTGTTTTCTGTCTTCTCTCACCCCCTTTTTTTCTGTTATAGTTTGATAGTATATAAATTGATGGTAACTTAAACCAAAAATTGTGATATCTATATTCCGGATGCGTTCATCTTATACTGTTTTCATTATTACCTTTCAAACACTAAAGTATGAAATGTGATTACTTATAACCATTGTAATTTCAGATAGTTTGCAGCTGATGGGAACCTGTGAAATAGAATAACGACATCATTTTATACTGCAAATCTGGTCTTTCTTTCTCTATCGAAATTTATCAAGGGAACCAAATGTATGAAATAAACTATATCACAAAAATATATCCTGCGATATTACAGTGTTTCATTACAAATAAATAACCAGAGATTTTACGAAAAGGGATTATTTGCATACGTTATGAATCTTTGTATCCTCTTGTCTTCTTTTTTTTGCCCCTTTGCATTCCGAGGGGAATGTAAGGGCTCCAAGTCGTAAGGTTTGAAATTTCAGTGGTGGTGATGTTGTTCTCACTCCAGACCTATCCTGTTTCTCTGGTTTATTGATGGCCATAGTAAATTAGGTGGGGTTTAATTAGTGCGTCGGTCAGAAATCGAACCCGCTGACGCACGTACTCTATTGTGTTCAATATTGCCTGATTGCTGGTTGACAGTTTTGGCACATCTCCTTGACTTCAAACTCACTACGATCTATTTGGTATGATTGTCATTATTCCACTAAGTTCCAGGTGGTTTCAGCAGTGTTGAAAATCCGAATCTTGTTCTTTATGCTTAGTGCAGTAGATTTCCACACCGATTTCAGATGAATGAAGGTCTGTGTAATCTTCCTGATCCTGGTTTTGACATCATCCATGCAGCCAATACCTGAAACGATGCTATCTTGATTAATGAAAGATGTGATTTCTTCCAGATTTCTCCCGTTGATGGCAATTAATGCTTGTTGTTGTTAGTTAGGTACCTCTGTCTTCTCTGTTCACTTGAAGTCCTGTCTTCCCCACCTGCCTCTTCTGCCAGCTTGTTAGTTTTTGACTGTAGATTTTCTAGTCTGTGTGGCCTTGAACATAAACCATCCACAAAGATCAGATCTTCGTGAGTCTTCTTTTCGTTCCAGCGTAATCCTGTCTTCTTACTCCCCATGGTCTGTCACTTGATCTAGTCCACCACAGTCAACAAAACCATCCGTGGTAGTTGACAATGTTGTCTTACTCCCATCTTCACTTCGAAGTCTTATCTGAGACTGATAAAGGTTTGCGACACTGCACTCCGTAGTGTTGAAGAAATTTCCAAATCACTTGATGGTTAACGCTGTCGAAGGTACACTACATTATTTTGTTCATTTTTTTCTCTCAATAGAATCCCCAGTCTACAATATTTGTGTTTGAATTCCTGCGATATTATGAATCCTAATAAGGGTTTTCGATCTTTGTTATGATGACCTTGATACCCCTCTGATTCATATTATGCTCACTACTAAGTGTTTTTCTTAGTTTTGCATGAGTTCTAAGTGAATTTTTGAAACAGTTATTCAGTGTGCTAATGTTTCTATTGTCTGTTTTATTTCTTCATACAGACATTCAGATGTACCTTTCGGTTGACCGGGTAGAAGGAGTTTTAATCAGATGACTAATATCTCCAGTCGTAGCAGATATATCTATCTTTATAGGTAGTTAGGAATATGTTTCTCTTACTTTGGAATTACAGTAGACACATGGTGAGGATAAACTCATTGTGTTGAAAACATGATACACTCGTAGTTTCTTCACACACATATACACATAGATAGATATCTAGCTGTAAGTTTCAATCAGGAAATTAACAAGGAAAATGTGACATATTAGCTTGTAAAACAAACCGGCTTTGTATCACCTCATTTTGTGTCAAGTAATGGCAGGATTCGTTCGATTCCTATAATACTAATTCAATGTGTCGTCATTTGCCCTCTACAGTGTCGATCACTCATAATATTCCCGGTGATTATAAATTCATTTGCCTTTGATTTGTGTGATCTTGTTAGTCACAATTTCTCAGTAAAAATATTCGTCTTGAAAATAGTCATATGTATATATTTGTTTCCTTTTTTAGTGAATCAAGCAAGTCAAGAGTCTGAAAAAGTTGACGTTAATCGTTTACTTGAAGAGAAGGCCTCATCAGAAGCTCAGATCAACTTTTTAAATTCAATTATTGTCGATTTACATGCGAAGAATGCTGAATTAGAATCACGAGTGAGAGCAATGCTTGTTGGCGCAGATGAACATTTAGAGTAAGTTGTATTGCTCATTTTTTGTTGTTGTTGTTGTTGGGTTCTTTTTTAGCCTTTTCAGTTTATATTAAGTTCTTATTAACGTAACGTTGGATTCTGTTATGATGTAGTCTTTTGAACGCTGCAATTATAACTTTCTCAAGCCACTCTAGATGGTTCACTTATTCTTTGCATATATATATATATATATATTCCTATTATTTTCAAACCGTTTTAAAGGGGAGGGCGTAGGGTATTTCTTTTTTTTCTGTAGCCTCAGTTAATTAGCTTATTACACGGCAATCATTTAACATATTTCAGAAGTTTGATTGGAGGAAGGATTTCATCATGGGGTGACATCGGTTGGAGAACCGCTGGAAAACCTGCGAGTACTGGACGGTCGGCTGTTTCGCCTTAGTTTTTGGAACTCTTCATCAGTACTCACCCACTGAGATCCCAGTGGCACAATTGTCTACGAGCTTCCTGGAATTGTAACCGGGATGTCCTGGGTTTGAACCCCGGAGGGTGCGTACTGATGAAGAGTACCAGAAACTAGGACGAAACAGACGGCCGTCCAGTACTCCCACGTTTTCCAAGGGTCCTCTAACTGATGTCAGCTCATGATTTAATCCTTCATCCAATCAAACTAAATCCCTACAAAACCAATACTTGAAAATATTTCAAAAGTCTTTAGAGTATATTGATTATCAGTCAACGTTTTCAAAAATCCCTAGAACATATGCGCATATATGTCACATTCTGTAACTCTCATATTCTTTACTAGATATCCGCTTATTGCTACTTGATGTTCAGGAGCTTACTAGGTAGGTGTTATGTTATGACCGAAATTCAAGTATTTCGGTCTGAGCACAGGGAGCCAATCGATGCATTCCGCTTCTGCATAGCTTATCAAGCTTCCGCGATTAACCCACAGTTCAAAATTATTCTAACAACATCACAAGAACAGTTTGGTGTGATAGAATCTGTGGTAATATTCAACAATAATAACCTACGTCGAAAGTAAAAAAGAAAAACTACCTCAACAATGCTCTCTGGTAGCTATGCAGTCCAAAAGTTTCTCAGGTGCAAAATACGTACTTTGCAACAAAATTAGTCGACCAAAAATAATTATAAATTGCCTGAGAATCAGTGAAATTACTCCCAACATGATGGGATCACAAATCTTCCTCCAGGAATCAAATAGAACAAAACATCAGGTTTACAGGATTTCATCATGAGCTGACATCGGTTAGGGAACCATTGGAAAACCTGCAGGGAGTACTGGACGGCTGGCTGTTTCATCCTTGTTCTTGAGACTCCTCATCAGTACGCACCTACAGCTGGGGTTCGAACCCAGGGCCCTCTGATTACAAGGTGAGCTCGTAGACCATTAAGCCACTGGGACCCCTGTGGGTGCGTACTGATGAAGAGTCCCAAAAACTAGGACGAAACAGCCGTCCGTCCAGTGCTCCCTGGTAGGTTTTCCAATGCTTCTCTAACCGATGTCAGCTCATGATGAAATCCTGTAACCAATCAATCAAATCCCTACAATCCAATACTTAAACATCATGTTTCCCGCAGAAAGTCTAAGGTCAAGCAATCATTTCACAGAGTAACTTTGACTCCACTCAAGCAAGATCACAGCTGTGAAACAGCACATTATTACTAACACACCTACACAACAGCAAAGTGAAGCATTGAAAAATCAAACAAAGGCAAATAATAAGGATTTCAAGTCAAAGAAAGATATGCAAATGTTAGGACAATTATATACAGCTTAGGGGAAGCAAGGGCAGTAATTACAGAGGTAGTTTGAATATCCAAATAAGTACCAGTATTGTAAATAGGTATTTCATGAAGGGATTTTCAGGTTGATTATTCTGCTACAGTGTGTCTTAAATATTTTAGGTCTAAATTATTGAGATATGCTGTTAAGGTGATGATAAAGTATGAATGGTTTTCTTGCACCTGCACTTCCTGGTTGGGTCCTTGGGACGGTAAAAGCCAATGGCTGGAGACAATTGGTGATATAGCCCAAAGTGATCGTTCTCAATAGCTGGCGTAGATGCATCCACTCCTTGTTACTTATAATATACAATCAAACTATGCCGTTCTTCGACATTACTATTCTTTTTGCCTCATATCTCTGTTCACTGTCTCTATTTTCATTTCCTTTTACTTTCTTCTCTTGCTTTTTGTGCTACATGGAGGAAGTGTGGCGACTCGAACTGCTGCACATCGGTGCAAAGTTCTACATTGAAACCAGTCAGTCAGCACCTGCGATCGATTTTGAGCCGTATCATATAAAGGTGGTAGTTTGGCATGTGCAACACATATCTCAACCATCTCAATCATTGTAGCCTCACAATCGTATTGATTGTCTTGCCACCTCCCCCCTTACCTAATACTATCCTCCTAACCTCAATATTGCTCACTATATTATACCACTAAACAGCTAAGGTAGGACGCAAACATCCGTCGCCTTTTCATATCTTAAATGACCATGTCTCACAGCCATAAAGGAGGACGGAGTCAACTAGTGCTCAGTACACACTTTTTTGATCCACAGCCGGATATCACATCTACACCAGAGATGACCTAAGTTGGCGAATTCCCCTCGAGTTGGCTCCGCTAATTAATGCCTCTCAGTTTGATCACTTTCCTTTTTATATTTCGACCTAATTCTGCATATCATAAACATCGCACATTGAAGTAGATAATGACCAGACATTTGTAAAGTTTATCGTAGCCATTTCAGTTTGAAGAGTTTGCAGCTTTTACAAATCAGGTATAATCTGTTTTACTGAAGACGCTATAAAATATTTCACCCGACCAATAAATGACTCGATTCAGTGAAAACCGAATGATTCATTTCTTGATTTGTATCGACACTACCTAAAGCACAAAATCTATCCACCAATGATGGGATGGATCAAGAAATAGTATGAATAATTTATGAAGTCATTTTCTTTCGATCTGAGAATGCAATTCACGTTACTTCGGTTTGCGTGACGCTGTTGTTTTTTGACCCTGTATTAATTTTTTTCATCTACTGAATTCGGACACGGAATAAACGATGATGATGATTGTGACTTGGACCGCTGTGTGGGGACATATTAGCTCCAAATGTTAAGAACGTTTATGCCTGTTTGTTTATCTATTGTAATGTATACTTTTTATCTATTGCGAAGACTCTTTCACTGCGAACTAACTCCTTATTCCTTTAATATCTGTATTGTGAAAACTTTCTTGTGATCAATACTGCTATAACCTCGATAGGGGGTACATTTTATACCTAAAGAAGCTTGTATTTGATCGCTATTTAAGTACACTGTTCAGAGGTTGTCATCTTGACTGATTGGGGGGATCCAAGACGCATATTCGCCTTATTTAGGACTAGTCAGCTGGATGTACCTGAATTCCACTGATTGATAGTGTTTCTACTGAAAGTAAAAACCCCAGTATCCATCTTAACTTAGTAGCCCAATAGGTAACGCTTTAGATATGGTGGAGAAGACTTGTACCTCACAATTGAGTGATATTAGATATCGCGCTCAGAGAACACAACTAATCCTTGATAATACTATTTTCGAATCTCGTCATCACTTACCAGCCGAAGATGCTCATATAAGACGAAATGCACATCCTAGTTTCCATCAATAGCCATCATCAACTAAATTTCCTGCGATCAATAGATGCGTGTTGAGATTGCCTTACTGCGTCTTAACCTTTCTTAATAGTCACTCATATATATATATATATATATATATATATATATATTACATTCATGTTGGCACAGCTCCTTTTCGGCATTTTCTACCTTTTTTTTCCAATCTCTCTTCACTTCTCAGCTATATTTTATCAGTGAGTTTCTGGTGTGTCTAATTATCACTTAACTCTGGTAGACGTCTCTTTCTCGTCCTATCTTATCTGGTGAAGTTCCTGATGCGGATTGTGGGAGCCATTTGACGACTAACATCTAACGCACTTAACACTGCGTTTATCACATTATTCAACTCAGTGGGTCCTATGAAAAACTTGGTCTACTAATCTTGATCAAAGTGCTGAGTCGGTTACCTTCTGGCATGTGCAGTTATATCTTCTTCTTAGTGCCTGTGTTATACGCATGTCAGCTTAAAAAAATTCGTTAACGTTTCAGCGTTGAGTTGTGCGTGATTCTTAACTTTTAAGTTTATCAATATCCAATAAAACAATCTGTAGACCAAACTTTCCTGTTCATGAAGAGAAAACTATTCGTTTTTGCTATTCTTTACTTTCTAGCTGGTGTTCTCTGGTCGTTTATGAGCTTGTCAGTTATGCGAAGGTGTCAGCTGTCAGACTAGAAAATCATAAGAAAATGTGTGTTTGTAAAGGAGAATTGTTTGTTAATTCATATTTCGGCACATTAATTCAATATCGTTAAATACTGCTCGTGAGGTATTGTTAGTATTCCTTTGGGTTCCGGGTGGAACATACGGCTTCAACAGCACATTTCTATTTCATCCTCTTCTCTGAACTCATTTTTTATCTGGCTCTATGACTACCCCCAAGCTCTGGTTCCTTCCCCACACGATCTCCTTCTTGTCATCCTCAACTTGTCGCTAAGTTGTTGCTTCTCCTCTTCGGCCATTTAATCTTTAGTATTGTGAGAAGTTGCCTGTTGATAAAAGTCTGCAACAGGCTGTTAGAAATGCTTTTTTGTGATTCACCAATTGCCTGACCCATATAGAAGCACTGACTGACTTGACATTCGTAGAGAAGCTCTGAATCTTATTCCTTATGCTGAGTGCAGCAGATTTCCACAATGATTTCAGAACAATAAACCTCTGTCTTGGTTTTCTGATCCTGTCCGGCTTTGGCATCTTCATCCTCCATGACGTTTGTAGTTAAAGTTCGTGAGAGTAATCAATGCATAATTTACTTTTTTTTGGTTATGAAATGGGAATAGTTTTCAAGAATCTTCATGAATCATAATTTCAGCTGCTTTAACTACTATTTTCACTATATATTTTTTTTGGTGAATACCATATCGCAAAGGTATATATATCTTTCCTCTGATCATCATGTTTATTATCATCACCCTGTCATCAAGAGTCGATTTTAAAAACTCGTTTTCTTCAGGGTTTTCTTTTCTGTTATTATATTTGTGGTCTCTTCGTTCATGTTATCAGTCAAATGAAATCAATCAAATACTTGCAAACCACCAATTGAAAATTAATCTAGTCCATATTAGTGACTATTTTATTGAATTTTAGATTTTCCCGTCGATTGATTAGACCGAATTGACTAGCAGTGGAATCCAGGATGTGCATTTCGTACTATTTGGGACTCGTCATCTGGCGAATGTACCTGCATTCCACAGTGAATGATGATGTTCCCTTGCGAGGCTCGAACCCAGTGCCCTTAGTTTCAAACGCCAAAGCGTTATCCACTAGCCCACCACAAGAGGTGGATCTCGAGGCCCAAGTGGTCTAGTGGATAACGCTTTGGCGTTAGAAACTATAGGCACTGGGTTCAAGCCTCGCAAGGGAACATCATCACTCACTGACTGGGGAATGCCGGTACATCCGCTAGCTGACGAGTCCCAAATAGGACGAAATGCGCATCCTGGATTCCACTGCTAGTCACAATCCACCAATTAAATTTATATTAGTGACTGACTGCAGGTGAGAGGCCATGATCACCAGTTTTTTAAACAAGTTGGCCATGAGGATAGATACTTACCGATGATATTGACTGGCGATCGCACTATATATCACGTATTGTCAGAAGTTAGAATCGATGGGCTGGCCATTTGATTTCGCACCATTGACGAATAGTAAACGAACTTGCTTTGTAGCATGAAGGTCCTGGTTTTTTATTCCCTGGACGTAGGATGATGGGTGGATACTGGTAAATAGTCCCAAAACAATGATGAAGCAGCTCTCCTTTGTTTTCGTGCAAACCAACACTTGATAATACTTGACGTGATGGTTCCCCGTGATTATCCAGTGAAACTTGTTCCACATATGAGTATTTATTTCGGTTAAATCATTTTGGCAAGCAAGCCTTTTCATTTAGCTTAGTAATTCTGTCGGTAGCCTGTAGTATTTTAGTTTTACATGTCAAATAGAACAGACAAATCGATATGTTGAAATGAACCTCACGTCATCTAATATTAACTTACCTGCATATATATATGTATTGTCTAGTACATTCTTCTCTCCTTCTTTTTCTCTCTTCAAAATGTCAAATTAGAAATCATTTGTTTACAAAGTTGAATGTGAATATGTTGTAATATCATATTTGCATACTGTTATACTGGTACTCTGACTACTACTCAATATTCTTATCTTATCTAATTGTGTCATCATCATTATCGTCATATGTTGGGTGAAATTTCTTTTTAAAAATTGTGTTACTTGAATTATTATTACTTTATATGTATATAACACTCACGTCATTGTTAGTATGTCAGTTAATCGTTACGGCTTTAAATCTTCTTCACCATTTGAGATGACATGGGACACGAGTTACACATTATCTACCGTGTTATTATTATTATTATTATTATATTATTGTTTCCTTTAATTCCTAGAGGAACATAGGGCTTCAACCGTGCGTCTCCATTGCGTTCGGTTCTCTGCTAGAGTCTTCACCTGGTTCCTCCAAGTCTGCCCACACGTTTTCATCTCCTCTTCACATGACCTCCTCCATGTCACTCTTGCACTGACGACCAACTCGTCGCTTCCCTTTCGGCCGTGTTCCACTCGAGCAATGGCTTGTCTAGTGATGTCACTTGATGGATTGTTTCCTCAGAGTATGGTCTACCGTGTTAACTGAAGTAGAATTGAAGTATGAGAAAGTGTATGATAGATAGACAGACAGACTGAAACATCCGTCATGAATCATGAATCCCTTGACGACTGTTTATTTTGAACACTTTAGATTTTCTAATTTGGCATCGTTGTGAGGCGATGGAACTCAATAATGACTACAGGAGGGAAAATACGTTCATACTTTATATGACAATTCTTCTTTTAGGGAGTGAAAATTAATAAGTTTCGATTGGGGTTACGAAATATCAAAAGATTCAGAAAAAATTGACTGTTAATTGAAAGAGCGTATGGAAATAAATTATGTTGTAGTTCAAGAGAGTTAATAGTAAGTCAGTTAACGAAATGTTGATAATAACAGTAAGTGTCATGTGAAAGTGTCCAAAAAGTATTGATAACACTTGTACTTGGATTTATACCTAAGGTACTAGGAAAGGGGATGGAGAAGTTTCTTTCGACTTTGTAGATAACTTTGAATGAATTCTCCTTGTATACTAAGTGACCAATATTACGGAATATACACATTGGATCATGGGAATTATTAAAAAAACGGTTGCAGCGAAGAAAATTTTCTTTTCGATGAAATCATCAACTAGGAGATCGAAAACGAGTATATAGTTCAGCAGTGACAGAGCATATCTGGTCAATTCAGGACATTCAACGTCATTCGAAAAATCCTTCAAAATAATATACAAGATGCGATCAAACCTATCAAAGGGAGTAAAATTAAGACATCTGGGCATGGACGAGGCATTAGCTATCCAAAAGCTTGAACCTACACTATGTATCCAAAAGAAATACGTCCAACCCTTTTTCCCTGCCATGGCCATCATAAAAAGATGATTCATTTAACAGTGACTATCCCATTACCTTTCTTATCCAAACTTCCTGTTTATTCATGCTATTTTAAGTTTTTTCTTAATCTATATTTACACTACCATATTTTCATATCTGAACTTCCTGTCTATTTTGTCATTTTATTATTTCTACATATTTAATCCCCCTGATTGCATAAACAATTATTCGTCACATTAGTTATGATCCCACTAGATTTTGTTATCCAAACATGCTGTCTATTTTTGTTATTTCTGCATTTCTAACCCCCAATTGCACAATATGTCTATCTTCTCAGTAATTATGATGCTACGTTGTTTCAGTTTTATCCATCCCCCTGTTTATTATGACATTTTAATTCCTAATTGTAATTTTATTAATTTGACCCTTGAACGGATACTATTCTGGAACTTTCCCACCCATTTATTATAAATACACGAATGTACAGCCTACTTGATGTTGACTTCATCGAAAAGAAAATTTTCTTCGCTACAACCGTCTTTTTTTTAATAATTCCTTTGACCAATATTCAATACATCTTCGATTTAGATATAATAGAGAAGAAGTATGCGCTGAAGATGTTGCTCAGTAGAGCAATGAAAGCTTCGCAACCAAACAATCCAGCTCAGAGAACACAACCACACCAAAAACATCTTCGATTGTAGCATTCCTTATTGATCCTTTGTTACATTTTTGTAGCCAAGTGGGTTAATATGCTTTGACTTTTTTTTAGATAAAACACGCAACAAATGACATACATATAACTCTCTCGCTCCACAGAAGTAAGTGAATTGGTAGGTACGCATAAAAGTGTTCAAATGCGATAGTTTATCTCCACCCCCCTCCAGCCCTAGTTACAATTCTTCTTATACCTCAGAGTCTCTTGTAATTACTTATTGCAATGAGTCTGTAGATGTAAGATGTGTTCGTTCACACTGTTGTATAGATCCTGTATACAGATAAAACTTTTCTGTATATCTAATTTCATCGGTTAAATGTCCAGCTTTTCACTTTGATAATATCCCGAGTACTAAACTGATTCTACTTGATTTCATTATCAAAATTATCTCAGCAGTCGGTGAGTAGCTTAGTGTTGATAATGTGCACCTATACATGATCAGTACTTTGCTCAAAACAGACCGGATTAAACAAAAACAAGTCATGGGCGAACCAAAGTGCATCATCATCGAAGTGAACTTTGAATGATGGTCAACTGTTTGTCTCAATTCCATCAAAATTGAAAGTCCTTTGACCGTGAAGTAGTTTGTAAACACCTCTAACACTACAGAATGCAGTGTCGCAAACTTTAAGCGGTCTCATTTAACAACTATGACAATGCTACTTAATAAGTGATTCGAAAGAGAAGGCTCAGATAAGCCTTTGTAGTGAATGTCATCGATGATTCTCCTCCTTGTGGTGTACTGGGTCATATGGCAGGCTTTGAGAAGATGGGCATATCTTGGACTGATAAAATGATCTTAGAAAGCCTCCATGTCGTGAATGATTTGTGTCTTGTTTTTTCCACGGAGTCAAGGATTAACAAGCGAAAATGAGCAATTTGACAGAAGAGGCAATGGAGACTGGACTTCAGGTGGATATAGAAAAGACAAGTGATGAATATACCTGTCAAACAACCAGTACCAATTGCCATCAGTGGGACAAATCCAAAGGAAGTATTTTTATCACTTACCTCGGCAGCATGGTGTCAACCACAGATGTCACGAATGAAGATATCAAATCCAGTCATGGTCGGATAGGGAAAGCATGACAGGCTTTCATAACTGTGGAATCGATGTGCAGATTTACAGCGCTCACTCAGCACAGGGAAGAAAATGCAGATTTTCAGGACATCGCTTTCATCCAATAAACTGCTTATTCCTTTAAAACAAAGTGTATTGACTGTATGTAGCATCACTTTCGTATGATTGTTAATAGTTATATTCCAGAATACCTTGTTAAACCTGGAAATCCGACCTCTCTAGACGACTGATTCCAGTTGATGATCAGCCGAGTCCTTCAATATCAGTACCAAAAATCTTTTGAATATATATCATCTTATTATTATTATTCCCTAAGGTTTCGAGTTGAACATTAGGCTTGGTTGCATTCTGTTCCCCTCAGTTCGCTTTAGCTGGCTGCATTATTGACCACACGTTTTCGTCTCCTCCATGTCACCCTCGGATGCCCAATTCATCTTTTTCTACTCGTTTTTCACTCGAGAACTTATCTGGCGTGTGATGTCATTGAACGGTATCCTCAGCATGTGCCCGATTCATCCTTTTTTTGGCATATTTGTTGGGCACTAAGTTCGCCTGGCTTACTAGCCGGTTCCAAGTTCGGACAATCAACCCAGTCGCTAAAGGGAACCTTCAATGCACAGAAAAATACATCATCTCTATAGAAAGACAGTGTGTGGTGAGAGCTGTCTACTAGCCAAATTGGTAGACAGTAATTTACGTCAATATTTACGTTCCCAAGATTTGTCGTGAGAAAATGTGAACAAAGATTGATTCAAAACCGACCACAGCAGATTTTGCGTAGGTGAATGCAGTTAACATATAGAGGATTTGACATTCAAGAAACAGTCACAAATAGATGAGAGATTAACTTTACGTGAGAAACAACCAATCGGAAGACTGTGTTTGTTTGCTTAAATATCCATAGTAATGTACATGCAAATATATAAATATGCGTTGATTTCCTTAATAAATGATCTGTTGCCTGACTCTTGCCTTCTGTTGTTACAAGTGTGCAAGTCTAGATCTGATCTCTGTGTTCAAAGTCATTTGCATACTCCCTCATCCACTTAACCATAACCAGAATAATATTTCCATCATGGTTTCGTTTAAATTTCTAAGTTTTTTTCATCTAATGCAGATTTCAGTTTAGCACTTTTCTTTCTGTCCATACTTTTATGTTGGTTTTTTGCATATCTAAACTATCGTTTCCCATTTTGCATCACTCACCATGCAAAACATTTCTCTAGCATACAAAATAGCATTGTGTAATTGATTGCCGCCGCCGCCTGTTATTATCTGAAAAGCACTCAGTATTGCATTGTGTTGTGCTGTATTGTATACTTGCAGTAGACATATATCTATATGTATCCGAGTTGCTCATCCGCTTTTATACTCCTTATTTTTCTCTCTCTCTCTCTGTCTCCTTTTTAGCTCACATTCTAATAAGCGTACAAAACCACCACCACGTTTATGGTGTGATAATTGTCTTGTTTTCGATAGTCATGATACCAAAGATTGTCCACAGACGACGACGACGACTGTCAACAACAAAAATTATAACAATGGTACACATATCAACAATGGAGTCATAAATAATAATACTAACAATAATCCGCCATCATCAATTGATGATACTCCTCATAGACGACCATCGAAAACTTATCATAAACATCGTATTTCATCGACAACACAGAGAATATATTGTGATAATTGTGGTGTATTCGATGATCATATCACTGAGAATTGTACAGATGCACAAACATTTTAAAACAATACTCAAATAGAAATAAATCATTGATTTTATATTATATTATGTATGCATTATTTGTAATTCCACGAATATCTATCTATCCATCCATCTATCTACCTATCAATCATCGATATATGTCACCGTCGTTGTCATTTCATATTTAACATTGCTATTACACTCTCTACCCTATAGGCAGGAGGCGGTGACTAAAGGTGAAATCTGAGATCTCTAGGTTTTACCCTCATTGTACACACACTATTTACATCCCCACACACGTCCGCACTCATACACACATACATACATACATACACATAACAGAAATCTTTTACATCTCTTTGAGTAGTATCTGTTACATTGGTGATATCAATAATGACAGAGAGTGCATATTCCCATCGGTTAGTGCTTTTAATTTTCGTTTGTTGTTTTTTCCCCCATGTTAGGGTAATTAATTCGTTGGTTGTATTTAGTGCCTTATACTTTCCCTCTTGTTTGATTTATCATTTGTGTTGTCGTCGTAGTTGTCCACGTTATTATCGTTTTTTCTTGCCAGAGAGAGAGAGAGTGTGTGTGTGTATGTATGTGTGTGTGCTGTCAGTGTTGTCTTAGCTTTCACCACCACATTTTGCATTTTCCCTTCCACTCCTTCTTTCTTTCCTCGGATAAACCAGCAGTTGAGTAGTAATCATGATAATCTTTTATTTATATAGGGTCAAATGTTAAATAGAGTATATAATTTAAACAGCAACACACCTTTTCACCTATCTATCTATCTACCTATCTATCTATCAACGTGCTCATATATACTTGTCTCAATTCTTTGCTGTTGTTGTTGTTGTTGACACTATTATTATTATTATTACTATAAATGATAAAATAAATTCTATTTTCTTATTATATATTGTGTTTTCTCTTTACAAAAGCCTTTTTTTGCTACAGGATTTCATCATAAGCTGACATCGATTAGAGAACCATTGAAAAACCTGGAAGTACTGTACGGTCAGCTGTTTCGTCCTAGTTTTTGGGACTCTTCATCAGTACGCACCCACACAAAATCTTTGGGGATCTGGACTTCGCTGATAATATATGTCAGATTTCCCACAAATTGGAAGATATACAAGTGATGAAAAGCAACAAGTTGGCAGAAGAAGCATCCAGAGAAGATAAGACTTCAGGTGAACAGAGTGGAACAGAGGTGATGAAAATTCCTGGCGAACAGCAACGTTAACAGACAACAATCAGCTAGCATAAATGGAAGAAATCTGAAAGAAGCAACCTCCTTTACCTACCCGCCAACCTGGGGTAAGCACTGTTTCAACTACAGGCGGACGCAACTAACGAGTACATTAAAGCGAGGATCGGGAAAGCAAGACAAGCATTCATTACTCTCAAGCCTGTTTGGAGATCAAGACTTAGCACTCAGTATGAAAATGAAAATAAGATGTGGATTTTCAACTACAATGCGAAGTCAGTGCTACTTACTATACAGATCAGAGAATTGACGCGTCACGAAGGGCACTTCGAACAAACTACAGACCTTCATCAATAGCTGTCTTCTCTCAATACCACTCAAGATCAGATGGCCGGCCAGAAAAGATCAGCAACAGGGATCTCTGGCAATGAGCGAACCAACCTAGCAGGAACCGATTGTGCAACAAATATTCAGGAAGAAATGGAGGTGGATTGGCCATACTCTGAGAAAACAAACCATCAAGTGAGTGACATCACACCCCAGGCCATTGCTCTAGTGGGAAGTGGCTAGTTGGTCATCAATGCAAGGGTACTTGGAGGAGGTAATGTGAAGGGGAGATGAAAGAACGTGGGCAGACGTGGAGCTAAGTGAAAACGTTGTTAGAGAACCGAACGCAATGGAGACATGCGGTTGAAGCCCTATGTTCCTCTAGGAATTAAAAAAAGGCAATAATAATAACTGATATAACCTGTGTTTGAGTAATCATTAACCTTTCTTCGGCATTGATTATGTGTGTGTGTGTGTTCATCCTTACCTTATTTCATTGTATTCTGATTTTCACAATAAGAAAATTATCTATTTCATAGTGATTCGAATCTCTCATCAATTAAATAGTGGTATTGATAACTGAAACATACACATACACCCACTGGACGTCTTCTACATCCTCACTTTCAGTTTTTCAATAGTACACAATGATAATCCTATTAATCTTGAGTTTTATGCTATTTGTAACTCTAGACACTACATCGCGTTGAAAGTCTTGAAAAAGTCTTGTTATTACTACTACTACTACTGCTAATAAGAACTCAAAGACTGGGGCCAACACAGGTGATTATCTTTAGTGACCACCTCTTGACTTTGTCTTATCCACGAAGCAGTTGAGCGGCATAATAAGCTGAGCTTTTATGGTTCACGGTGTGCAGAACAGGTTTTCATACAGCACTTTGTCCTTTCGTATCCTGGACACCATAGGTATGGAATTGGCGTTTTCCATCTCTTCCATGCCAACCAGTCCGGTTGTAAGCGCCGAGCATCTTCACTCTCCGTTTCATTATTTTAAACAGGAGGCAGTGATCTGCACAGTTAGTTGTCCACTTCTCTCTCTTTTTCTATAAATGATTGGTTTAAAAGTGACATCAGCGTCGCTTTTTTATTCCTTCACGTTCCCAGTGGAACATAGGGCTTCAAGCTAGAGACTTGAAGTTTTGGTAGCAGTATTTTTTTATATATATTTTACCGGATGTGGTTGCTAGCCTCATGCCCAACCTTCCCTCTTAACCAGTTTCATTAATGGCTTAGTGAGGTATAGGAGTGCTTTGGTGGCCGGAGATCGAACTCTGGACCATGTTTATCGTCGGCGAGCGTCTTTACTGCTGTGCCACTACCGATGCACCGATATCAGTGTCCATGAGACTCATAATCAATTTCAGAAAAGTAAAAAAAGATGAATTGTATCAGTGTAAGTGTGTGTATGCCCGTTCATGTGTCATTTATTTATGTTATACAATGCAAAAAGAAAGTGTGATTGATGTAAACATTGTAAAAAATAAAACAAAAATATTTTTTGTTTGTTTTGACTTTTACTAATTTGTAAAACGAAAAGTAAACAAACAAACAAACAGCAAATGACAGACAATCATAACAACAAAATTACAACTGTCTAGTGATACCAACAAGCTAAAGTATTTAAACACAGTTAGTTAGTTAGTTAGTTAGTTAATTAATATTGGGACAACACAAGGAAAAACTACGCTTAGTAAGTAAGTAAGCAAGTAAATAAGTAGAAGCCGAAGAGACTATGTCATGTGTATTCTGTTTTTGCGTTAGACACTTTAAATAAACTAAAAGTTTGTTTAAAAAAAAAACACAATAAGGAGGGAGAAAGAAACGAGGAAGAAAAAGGGGAACAGCATGTAAATAAGCAAATTGGTTTTGGGGTTAGTAGACAGATAGATAGATAAATATCAAATGAAAATGACAAAGTTTAGCTTTGTTTACCTTTCTGGTTCCACTCGATGTTACAAGAATTGATAGCATGACTAAATGTACAAGAGCGACATGGAGAGAGAGAGGGCAACCAGTCGAATGAGTAAACAAAACAAGACCAAGAATGAAAGATGATGAATACAACGGGGCATGTTGTATAGAGTAAGAAATGAAGAAACCTAATAACCCAGTGTTAAGTAAAATACACTATCATAGATTGATGAGGGTAGATTTTCCGACTGAAAAAGGCATAAAAACCAACAACCGTTTATTTTCATGGGTTGTCCTTCAGCATAAATGGCGTTTTAGACGGAGAATCTTTTGTTTTGCTATTTGTGCTGGAGATTTTTAAGCAAACAGAAGGGTGATGATATTAGATGGTTGGAGGCAATCGGCAATATCTAATATCATCACAAACAATGTACACCGTGATGGCGAGCTACCTGACTGATAGAATTCAGTCTGCACCAAAGAGAGGACTAGACGCATCACACTAGTTACTAGTGTCAAATCAAAAAAAAAAACAGAAGGGTTTACAGCGTTAATGGTTACATGTTACAGAGGGCGAAGGAACTGGAAAACATCATATCTAGAAATGGCGTGCACACCACCTTCTACTGCGAAGTTATTTTATTGAGAGTAATATTCTCCCAGTCGACTGAAACTGACATTAATCTTGTTGAAAGGGTACTCCATGTTCTCCTTGTCTTATCATCACACTTCTAGATAGGAAACAGTCGTTTCCATAGGCGTAAAACATGGACATTACTGATTAGTATACTTTCGTTCTATATTTTCCTGAGATATTTTATGCAAAAAAAGTTTTATTTGTTGAAAAACTTCTATCAGAGTCAATTTATTCTGTATATTAATTTCGAGGTACAATTCTATTTGTTCAGTACAGGATTATAACTTTTCAATGTAAAGTAAGCTGCTAAACATCAACAATGGAGACACTTCCACAGATACTGTAACTCTTGATTTTTCAGTCATCGCTAATCACTGCTATCTAAATTTTTGTTCTATGTTAACAGCTATCCAGTGTGCTTTTTAAACCTCCGAAACCTTTAAGAAATGGCTTTCGCAACATTTTTAGTGTCTCAGCATTTGTTTAGGCTGAGTAGGAGACCTGACTAAGACGTAGAGAGACTGAGATAGACATGACCCACTGGATTAATCATTCGACTCCTCATCTACTTCAGCCTGGGTCACTGTGTATAATCACTATCGTTTACACACTAAGTATGACTGTGAGCCTGTTTTGCAAAAAATCTGCTCTGGATAAATGAGGTTGTGACAGATGCATGATTATCAAGTGTCAATGGATTTGATGAAGTACTTAACAGTGTTGAAGGTGTCCTCGTAATATTATATTGTAGAAAAAGAAACACAAATATCGATTTATCTCAAATGATTACAATACGTGTATTGTTTGGTTAAATGGTGCAGTGGAAATTAACAGAAACTATGCGTCGGTGGCATAGCGGTTAGGACGCTCGCCGACCATGCAAATGGTGCGGGGTTCGATCCCCTGCCGACGCACTCCTTTACCTTGCTAAGCCAGAAATAATGCTGGTAACGAGGAAAGGTTGGGCATGAGGCTAGCAACCTCATCTTGTAAAATAAACACTGCTACAGAAACTTCAAGCCACTCTCTTGAAGCCCTATGTTCCACTGGGGAACGTGAAGGATAAAAAAAAAATCATAGACACTGATGTTTCTTTCGTTTGGCACGTCAGATCTACTGATTGCAGTCTGGACGAAGCTGACGGTAATGTTGATCGAAAACTATACATTATTCGAGGAAAACGTGGCAGGAATACTGAAATATATAGTAAAACCTAGACAGAAAGATACTCACGGGATTATTTACTTATTCTGCTCCTTTACGTTCCCTGTGGAATATAGAGCTTCAAGCTAGAGCTTTGAAGTTTCGGTGGCAGTAATTCTATTTTCGCAGGCAGAAAAAATGACTGGAAAGATAAGCAGTACATAATGGAGAAAATTTGAATCACACGTTGTTTGCTCACTAACCACTTTGTGGTTGACTGAAACATTGATATACGGTGAACATCTGTCATAAAATAATTATCAGTGAATTTAATAGGAGGACAGAAGTGAATCAAAACATACTAGGAAGTTTTTAAAATGGACTGAAGATAAAATAGTTGAGGGAGCATAACTCTAGACGTCAACGGAATTTATTACCTAAAGGATGCATTCAACATAAATGATGGGTATCCTTATCAGATTTTTGGGCTTCTCTAGGATTTTTAATGCAGACTCACGTACACTAGTGTAGGACTTATGCTGTGTGTGACTCGCTTCAAAGAATCCATAATTCAGTTTATTTTAATATAATATGAATAAAATACTATTAAATTTTCCAGTTTCATATCAAATGTATTTGACATCTCTCACTAAATACATCTATTTGAATAGATAAATGTGACTTTTACTTGCATACTACTTATAAGTAGTTTAAGCAATGATAAAATTTAAAAACCGAAGTTTCTCATGTGAAAAAAGTTATTTTAGAAGACATCTTGATTTCTGCTTTCAGTCTCTTAATATCTTTCATCAGAAAAATTCATTTCAAAACACCTTGGAGCGTTCTTTCTATATCAGCGTCCAGAAGTTTCCGGAAATACAGTCAGTCTACTGAAGAAAGACACTAGCACCTGATTCAAGTGAACTGTCGTTAAGATTTGACAGAATAGTTCTAAAATATTTCGGCACCGAGTGAGAAGTTGACATTTGCAAAATCTCAGCGAAATTGAAATGAGTAATTCCAACGTTTCCCGTGTTTGTCAATCTGGTCCGAACTACTTCAGGGAAATTAATCAAAATTAACATAACAGAAGTTTATATATAAAAAGGAACATCACTTGTTTTTGAAAACTTTGTCCAATCATGATTCATAAAACAAGTATTAACAAGTATAATAATCAAAATTGTATGAGCTGTGATCAAAACTTGACCTCGGACTTACAAATATTGGTCTATCTTTGTTAAACACTTTAAACAGAGTGTGTGTGTGTGTGTGTGGCGGGGGTAAGTAGTTGTAAAACATCTCTTAACGTCTCCATAGGAAGATATAGACAGTCAGGAATTTGACCAAGTATTATTAATTAGTGATACATATCCATTATTATATATTAATCAGGATTTCCTATGCATCAGCTAACATCTCGCCTGCATGTCTGTTCAAAATGCTATTATCTAGAATTTTATGATTAGGCGTATTTTCGAAATTATGGTGTTTAGGATTAGAGCTCAGTCGAAGCACACTGTCGAACTTATTACTCTGTCCTCTTATTGAAGATTGAGCTGCTATATTCGACCTACTGGAGTTGTCAGGTGACTCGACAGCTACGGATTTAGGATATGCATTCTGTTGCAGACAACGAAGAGTGAAAACACGATGATTGTGCCAATTACCTAGTTTCTTTGTTAATTTAATTCGATTGCAAAATAATTCAAATGAACTGTTGTCAAGATTTGACAGAATAATTCTAAAATATTTGGGCGCCGAGTGAGAAGTAGACATTAATAAATAAAAATGGATATGTATCACTAATTATTAATACTTGGTCAAAATTCCCGATTGTCTATATCTTCTTATGGAGACGTTAACAAATGTTTTACAACTACTTACCCCCGCCACACACACACAAACACACTCTGTTTAAAGTGTTTAACAAAGATAGACCAATATTTGTAAGTCCGAGGTCAAATTTTGATCACAGCTCATACAATTTTGATTATTATACTTGTTAATACTTGTTTTATGAATCATGATTGGACAAAGTTTTCAAAAACAAGTGATGTTCCTTCTATATATATAGACCTCTCTTATGTTAATTTTGATTAATTTCCCTGAAGTAGTTCGGACCAGATTGACAAACACGGGAAACGTTGGAATTACTCATTTCAATTTCTCTGAGATTTTACAAATATAATTTTTTACAAATGACTATCACCTAATGTTTGAATTGTGTAAATTCAATTGATTATTGCACCAATCGGCGTAATCCATTGAACCACTGAAAATTAATGAACATTGTTTAGATTACTCCTTTTAATTAGAGCCTTATCAGAACAATATACAGGCATGATCCCCTAAGGCATTTGGATTTCAAGATAGTGGGTTTTTGAAATAATCACCTAACTGTCCTGCGCAACTGAGATGTCTAAGATTATGTATGGAGCGATAATTGTCCAGTGACATTTTTCTCTTTAAATAATTTTATAGATATTATCAATTCTAGGTAAAATATACTTTCAGAATGATGTTATCCTATCAGTCTGACCTGTGGACTTTTAAAGTATTAGATTTCAGTATCTAGGATATCGATTTTGACTAGACTTCAGAATACATCTAATGTACTGTTCATTAATGTCACCCATATCATTCAAAAAGTAAGAAATCTTTAGAATAACAGTGAGACTCGAAAGATAGAGCCGATTTAAAACGTTTCCCTAAAAGGACCTGGATATAATTATCACCAAATAAGACCACTTGAAGACTTCAACCAAAGAATTACTGGAAACTAAAGAGTACTGGACAGCTGTCTTGTTGTAGTTTGGGACCCTTCAGCAATGCGTACCCACACAGGATCAAACCCAGAACCCTCAAGTCACAAGGCGAGCCAATGACCCACTGTCTGGATGGTCAATAGGTTCGAGTTTGTGATCTTAGGATTCTGAGTTTGATCCTTTGTGGGTGCACTTTGCTGAAAGGTCCCAAACTGCAATGAAACAGCTGTTCACTACTTCCTTGTTTCTAACTGCTCTCTAATTGAAGTTAGTTAGAAAACCTTTGCAAGCAAATCATCACTAGGCAGTCGTATGGTTCTGATTTTCAGTGCATAAGCATCACTTCTAGGTGGCGGTTACACTTTTAGCCTGCAAGCTACCTGTTGAGTAACTATGTTGCCAAAAAGCGTCTTGATTGAGATTCAACAGCTCACTAATTCTAACTTCTCTATGTTCGTGATGTAGCGTCCTCGTAAAGCCTTATCTTCGATATGTATTTCGTCTAACACTCAATTCTGGAGACTATACCGATGACAACCCTTTGTCAAAAATTCAGGACATCCATGGTGAAGCAAATCACTAATGATCAGTAGACATTTTGTTTTGTTTTTAAGGAAATCATTGCATTAGTAGTACATTAATATAAGATTAATTTAGAAGTCAGACCATTCAACCAGTAAACACTATTCAGTCTTTTATAAATGTTAAGTGGGATACAAGGAAGTTTGTAAGTAGATTTGCACGTAGATTTTAATACATTCGAACAATAATCATAGTATGGAAACAAGAATGAACTTTTTAACGATAATAAGATATATATATATATCACAAGTTAAACAGAACATACTGAATTGACAGTTAACTCCTTCTTTTTTTTTCTTCTCCGACCTGAAATATCAGACTGTCGAAAGACTTTTACAAAAATAACACCTATATTTTTTTTCTAGACTAGACAAAGATAATTAGACTAATTATATCTCTATAATAATAATAATAATAATAATAAATAAATAAATTGCCCAAAGTCATTTATCTCCAGGGTCAAAATAAGTTGGGCGATTTCATTTGCTCTTGAAGCCAGTGTTTAGTAGTGTATTGAACCCCTGGAAATGGATACTCAATGTCATCAACTGTAGCCTGCTTAAAACTTGGGTTACTCAAACACCGCATCATCATATTGCATATCCTTTCCCTTATTCATATTGAAATATGATTTCTAATGCTGTTTACTACTCTCGAGAGTATCTAAAATGTCTACAATCTGCTGATTCGTAAGTTTCTATTAAACTTACTCTCGTCTTGTATCTCATCAAGCAGAACCAGAAATCAGTATAAAATAATCTATGCTCGTACAACCAAGTACAGGAACTCAACGATACCATACTTGGCCCGTGTTCTAAGTGACAGAGACAATGTTAAGCGTGAAACCTATGACTTGCTTTGTTATTAATAACATAATTTTAGGCTCTTTTATTTCTCTCTTATTTTGTATTCTATAGTGAACTCCTACTCAAACATACTTAGCTACCTAAATTATTAACATTGGCTTCCTTTTTTGTACTTTACTATATTCCTTCTATTGTGTATCCACTGGTTCCGACTCTATTAGCACTATGAGTATTACAAAATTGTCCTGTCATTAACCATCATGTAATTATTAGTTTTGTGGTTGTTTTTTCTTATTTTTCTATACTTTTCGGCAATATTAAACTGACAATCATTGGTTGTGAACGCCATAGTCACCACCTTAAAAAATTTTGTATCATTCAGGATTACTCACACTACCACTACAAACACTGCATTAGACCTGACAATAAAAATCAAAACAACAAACCCTGAAATGTTATTTTATGATTGTTTAGAGTTGTTTCAACCAAATTAACTGACCATCTTGGCGATAAACATTCTTAAATATCATTTCATAACTTCTTGTATGACTATAGCTTTACTGTCACCATGCATAATCACATCATAGCTTCCACTACCCAATACTGAGTTATTATTATATGCTGTTTATTTTCCTTTCTACTTCTTGGTATTTTTTCGCATTTTTAAAATTTATTTTGTGTTTTTTGTAGTTGTTGTCTTTATATTTATTTTTTTTGAAATACTTCTTTTAAATGTTTGATAAAATTAGATGCAAATATTGTAGATATGTGCTGAAAATTCCACACTGTACCACTAGTACTGTTTCTGGAATAAAGCAAATTATTATTACTATTATTATTATCATTATTATTTTCAGTACAAGTATGGAATTTTCAGCATGGATATCGGTAGCCCAAATTTCGCAGGCCGACCATTTATATCAGATGTGCGTCAGCAGGGGATAGGACCCCGGACTATGCTAATGATCGTCGAGAGTCCTAACCGCTGTGACACCGACTCACAAACTGCCACTGCCAAAGAAATAAAACTAACTACCTGTAGTCTTCAGTAATTCACTTGTCTCTTTGCGTGTCGAATTCAGCTTCTGCACATTTTTTAAATTGGTTTTCAACCAAATGTCATGTATTTATCGAAGGAGACAGAAGAAGTAATATAAAGGATTGGTTTGTTCTTCAGGTGCTGGACAAAGATGAACTATTATACAATAAATTCTGCTGAAAATTTTGTACATTCTATAAATACTATAATAATAATTTGCTTTATTCCAGAAACAGTACTAGTGGTACAGTGTGGAATTTTCAGCACATATCTACAATATTTGCATCTAAGGTTACAAACATTTAAAAGGAGTATTTAACAAAAAAACAAATCTAAAGACACCAACAGCAAAAAATACAGGATAAACACAAAAATAATTATAAATGCGAAAAAATACCAAGAAGTAGAAAGGAAAATAAACATCATATAATAATAACAACTCAGTATTGGGTAGTGGAAGCTATGATGTGATTATGCATGGTGACAGTAAAGCTATAGTCATACAAGAAGTTATGAAATGATATTTAAGAATGTTTATCGCCAAGATGGTCAGTTTATTTGGTTGAAACAACTCTAAACAATCATAAAATAACATTTCAGGGTTTGTTGTTTTGATTTTTATTGTCAGGTCTAATGCAGTGTTTGTAGTGGTAGTGTGAGTAATCCTGAATGATACAAAATTTTTTAAGGTGGTGACAATGGCGTTCACAACCAATGATTGTTAGTTAATATTGCCGAAAAGTATAGAAAAATAAGAAAAAACAACCACAAAACTAATAATTACATGACGGTTAATGACAGGACAATTTTGCAATACTCATAGTGTTAGTATAGTCGGAACCAGTAGACACACAATGGAAGGAATAGAGTAAAGTACAAAAAAGTAAGCCAATGTTAATAATTTAGGTAGCTAAGTATGTTTAAGAAGGAGTTCACTATAGAATACAAAATAAGAGAGAAATAAAAGAGCCTAAAAATATGTTATTAACAACAAAGCAAGTCATAGGTTTCGCGCTTAACATTGTCTCTGTCACTTAGAACACGGGCCAAGTATGGTATCGTTGAGTTCGTGTACTTGGTTGTACGAGCATAGATTATTTTATACTGATTTCTGGTTCTGCTTGATGAGATACCAGGCGAGAGTTGGGAATAGAGGGGGTGTTGGCGGTCCGAGAGTATAGTTTTTGACTATTTTTCGCATGTATTCAGATGCCTTTCTGCTTATGTAGTGACGAGCTGACTGAGTTTTACACCACTAGTCCTACTAACTACCTTCAACACCCTCAGGATGGTATAGTCCTTTCTCAGTAAACCCGGAAAGACTAACGGGGAGCAGTAAAGTAGAATAGGTAAGATACAAGAGTTGACAAATTGTGAAAGTAGAGGTTGGGTGATTTCAGATTGTCTGAGTTTCTTAATGTAGAAGGTTAGATTGAACACTTTCTTAGAAATCGTTAGGATATGAGATGTCCAAGTTAGGTCGGAAGATAGAACTAGACTGAGGTATTTTGCATTAGACTTAGTTTCAGTTTTAGTCCCCTCAATGCAACAGTCTTCATGAGAACTTACTAGTGTTTGTAGATCTCGTTTATGCCTAGAGGAGAAGTCAATAGTCTGACATTTTGAGGGATTCAGCATGAGGCCATTTAGTTTGGACCACTCACTGATGTCCGACAGGAAGCTATTAAATTTGAAACAGTCTGACTGAGACTTAATGGGAAACGATACAGACAGGTCATCTGCATATTTGACGAAGTTGATTTGATCTGAGAGAGGTAAATCATGTAAGAAGAAGGGAAAGAGAAACGGAGAGAGAACAGCACCCTGAGGAACTCCAGCTTCAGTAAGTAAAGGAGAGGAAGATACACCATTATATACCGTTTACTGCATCCTAATAGAGAAGTAAGAGTGTAGCCAGTTGATAGCCCAGGGCTCAGTTTGTGTAAGGCTAAGCTTGTTTAACAGTAGGCCTCTAGGTACAAAGTCGAAAGCAGATGTATAGTCAAGGATCGTACAAAGGACAAACTTGGCCCCTTTACTATCGAGAATGAATATATTATTATTATTATCTATCAAAAAACATGTCATAGAGACAAGTTATCATAAAGTTGACTTAAGCACTGGTTCTCAAACTCATGTATGAAAGGTGTGTAGTTCAGATGCTTAAAATGTGTTCATATCATAGTCATAAAAACGCTTAAATCTGTTTTCTGTGTTAAACAGTCCTTTTATAGTTGGTTTGTAAGGATTAGTTTTGATTTTAAGAGTTGATCACGGATTGATGTCAGTTAGAGAACTATTGAAAACCAGGGATTACTAGACAGCTGTTTCATCCTAGTTTGGGGATCATCGGAAGTACGCACCCACTGGGGTTCGAACCAACTATAGAAAATTAATCTGATGCTTGATAGTGGCTTGCTACAAGACGGAGTTTCCTGAAGTGCTAGTGAGAAGTCGTGACCAATAAGCTCCATCCAATCAAGTGTGAGGATGGATTTCCAACCAACGACATTGGTTGGTTTTCGCGCTAAATCACGAAGTGGTAGAAGTTAGAATTCATGGGCTGGCCATTGAATCGGGTCCCAGTGGCTGAATGGTATACGAGCTTGCCTTGTAACCGGAATACCAGTGAGTGCGTACTGCCGATCATTCCCAAACTAGACTGAAACAGCTGTTCAGTACTCCAGTGCTGGTTTTCAGGGGTTCTCTAACTGATATCAATCCGTGATCAACTCGTAAAAAAGTCCTTTGTTTTCTATCTCGCACTTGCCTTGATAATTTAATTCTACAGCCAGGGTTTATTTACACTGAAGTATTTCACCTGTTTTCCTTACCTCTTATTTGCGATTTTGACGGTTAAATTAATATTTAACTCATATTGATTCACTTTTGATCTTTTATACTTAAAAATAATTTTTTTAATGAGTATATATGAAAAGTATGTATTTGATCAGAATATTTGACTACAATTCAAACGTAATATACAAAGTGAAATAAAAAGCGACAAGCTGGGAAAATCGATTCAAAGAATGTTTAATATTAGTAAGCTGCAGATTATATTTTCCATACAACCAGTTGTCAGTCCGTAACTAAAAGTCAAAGTATCTAGGCTAGCCTCTTCCAATTGTATCTATCAATTTAACTGCTCATGTGAAGCCAGATATATTCGTTGTTGCCATAAGAACAGGCGGAACTGACAATGATATCAAAACAAGAATCGGAAAAGCAAGACAAGCTTTCACTACTCTCAAGTCTGTGTGGAGGTCAACAGCACTCAGCAAGAAAAAATAACATCCGGATTTTCAACTCCAGTGTGAAGTCAGTGCTACTATACGGATCAGCAACTTGGCCAGTGAGTCATAAAGAGCACCTCAAACAAACTACAGACCTTCATTAACAGTTGTCTCCGCTCAGCACCACTCAACATCAGATGGCCGGCCAGAAAAGATCAGCAACAGAGATCTCTGGCAATGAGCGAACCAACACAGCAGAAACCGATTGTAAAACAAATAGGCAGGAAGAAATGGAGATGGATTGGCTGGCCATACTCTGAGGAAACCATCAAGTGACATCACTAGACAAGCCATTGCTCGAGTGGAACCCGGCTGAAAGGGAAGCGGCGAGTTGGTCGTCAGCGCGAGGGTGGGTGATTTGGAGGAGGTGATGTGAAGAGGAGATGAAAACGTGTTGGCAGACATGGAGCCAGGTGAAGACTCTAGCAGAGAACCGAACGCAATGGAGACGCACGGCTGAAGCCCTATGTTCCTCTAGAAATTAAAGGAAACAATAATAATAATAGGAACTTGTGCGTTGGTGGCACGGTGGTAGAATGCTTACCAGCCATGCATGGGGTCCTGGGTTCGACCCCCAGCCGATGCACTCCTTTATTTCGCTGTGCCATTAATAGGACTGGTAAAGAGGGAAGGCTGGGCACGAGGCTGCCAACCCCATCCCGTAAAAATAAACACTACCGCTACTGAAACTTCACGCCTCTAGCTTGAAGCCCCACTGGGAACGTAAAGTAAAACAAAAGGAACTTAATTTCTCGCGCCCGGGAACACCTTCGAGTGTGGCAAAATAAAGGTGTAGTTAAAACCATCAACAATCCTACATTAGATCACTTCGTCTAAACAGATCACAAAGCTAGCTGACGTTGAAGTGTCTTTCCCTATCATCTACCGGGTGTCGAATAAATTGCCAGGGACCTCTGGATGCACTCTGACACTCCAAAAACCAGAGGTCATCGTAATTTGCGTAAAACAACGGGAACTCTGCGTGCAAAAAAACAGATCTATTCACCTTTTCTTTCCTGGCTTATTGTTGAGCCTATGAATTCATAAATTCTCTGTTACTACCCTTAATTTATCTGATATTCAGTCTAGTGTTATATGAATGCATTCATCAACCTGAAACCAGTTTGGAAATCTTTTGAACTCAGTCAGCATAAACAACAAGATTCGGATTTTCAACACAAATGTGAAGTCAGTCAGTTATTGATTCCATACGGGTCAGAAACGTGCACTGCATGTCACGAAAAGGATTTCCAACAACTTGCTGCAGACTTTTATCAACAGCTGTCCACTTCGCTGGCTGGCTCCATACTGAAGATCAAATGGCTAGCCAGCCAGAAAGAAATAGCAACAAGAAACTCTGGTTGGCAGTAAACCAACCGAGAGTTGATCGCTCAACAAATATATAAGAGAAAATGGAGATCGATTTAGCATACGTTGAGGAGACCGTCGAATTACATCGCGTGCAATGCAGGCTATCACTTCAGTGGAAGGTGGATGACAGAGGACGAGTGGGTCGTCAGTGTGAGAGTGACTTGGAGGTGGTCTTGCGAAGAGAGGATGAGAGATTATGGAGAATCATGGACCCAGATGAAGAGGATATCGGAAAATGGGACGAAATGGAGATGTATTGTTGAAGCTTTATGTTCCACTCGGGAGCTAGTAGAATAGAATTCAGTCTGCACCAAAGAAAGGACTAGACACATCACACGAGTTACTAGTGTCCAATCAAAATATCCACTACAGTCCTACAGGAGGTCAATCGCCAATGAGCCCGAATAGCTCAGTGGTAACATCTCTGACTGCAGCACTGGGTGACGCGGGTTCGAACCTCGGAGGGGTGGGACATGAGTTCCTTCAAGGTTGCAGATACGCCTTGCTGACTAGTGAGTGGCAACTAGCACGAAACCTAGGTCCAAAGCTTCCTGTGGCGGATTGCCTCCAACCATCTAATATTATCAAAGAAATGTAATCTGTTAAGACCATTGATTCAATGTGATTGAAAACATTAAAGTTGTTATTAACAATGATTCGTTAATTATTACTGTCGTGTGAATGTAGAACCTGATGAAGTGTTTATGAAGGAGAATATTCTTTGTTTATTAATTAGCCTGTTTTACTTTCAAACAGGCACATGTATGGTGAATTTGTTAGTAATTTGTTACGCAAGTGTAGAATATATTCTCAGATAAACTTCGTATTTCATATTGAACACTACTCATGTTAATTAAAGCGACTTACTACTCAAAATTACACGTCTCATTTTCGGTTTCACACAAAACAAATTTCGTTACATATTGTTACACTTAGTGTCATATTTAATAAGGGAAAAAATATCATCAAAAATTGAAAAAAACTCAATGATGAAGTTTCCCTTATGTGTTATGCCTAGTTCTATTTACCGCTTTATCAAATAAAACTAAAATAAACGTTTTATTGATTTCTTTGTGAACTGTAAAATCCTTATCTTTGTTTTATAACTGAATTCTTGGTAAATTAATTTGCGGGGGTATTCAGTGTTTCTCTGTTGATGTCATAATGTTTTACCTTAAACTATGAAGTTCTTTAGAGCTAATCATCTATTCGTTTCACCTGCAAAATGTTGATGATACTGACGTCATCGGTGTCCTACGGATCATTTTTTCTTAAATGAACTTCAAATATCATCTTAGTAAATCAATTAAAAAAAGTATGAGATGTTGATCAGTGTAACAATGAATGGACTTTTTGAAATAGAATTACATAAAGCGCCAGTAAAACACATCTACCTTGTGCTAAAATCTCGCTCGCACAAACTGATATCAGTTAGAGAACCATTGAAAACCATCTCGGGGGGTTGAATAGTCAGAGGGCTTGCCTCGTAAATTGAAGGTCCTGGGTTCGATTCACGGTGAGGTTGTGGATTTCTTATGCTAAAGAGTCCCAAACAAGGACGAAACAGATGTCCGCTACTCTACGGTTCTCAGTGGTTCTCTAACTGATGTCATTTCGAGGTCTTACTCGAAATGGAATCAACTCTTGTAAAGCCAACTCTTGAAAATTTTTATGTTTTTCTGTCTCCATCTTCTCTTTCCTTCTCCTCCTCTTAGAAAATAGTTACTAAATGATGATAATATGAACAATGTTAAAATCACTAATTGTTAAAACTAGAGAATTACAACTAAATTTCTAAGAAATTCTTGTGAATTTATGTTTCCTATATTGAGGACTTCCACATTTTCCCCTATAAGATCTGTTGCCAGTGTTATCCATGTTCAAGTATTGGTTTTGTAGGGATTTTGTTTGATTGGATGGAGGATTTCATCATGAGCTGACATCAGTTAGAGAACCAATGGAAAACCTGGGAGTACTGGACAGCTGTTTCGTCCTATTTTTGGACTCTTCATCAGTACGCACCCACCGAGGTTCAAACCCAGGACCTTCTGGTTACAAGGCGAGCTCGTAGATCATTGAGCCACTGGGACCCGATCCAATGGTCCATGAATTCTAACTTCTGCCAATTCACGACATAGCGCGACCATTTCGCAATGTCTTCTTCGATGAGTTACTACCTAATCTTCAACCTGCTGTACCCTACTGGTCACGGCTTCCCACTAGAACCCCAGGTTAACTGCCTGAATAGGGCCAGTCGCTAGTGAGCATCAGATTAATTTTCAAGTATTGGTTTGTTTTTTCATGGTGGGTGCGTACTGATGAAGAGTCCCAAACTAGGACGAAACAGCTGTCCAGTACTCCCAGGTTTTCCAGTGGTTCTCTAACTGATGTCAGCTCATGATGAAATTTTCCATGTTATCCATGTTCATCTATTCACGTGAAGTATGATATATTATATCTTTCAGTTGTTAACTTTTACTCATGAATACAAAATTGATTAGGGTGACAACAAGTAATATGTACATGGTCCGGGGTTCGATCCCCTGCCGATGCACACCTGATATCAATGGTCGGCCTGCAAAATTTGGGCTACCGATATCGCATGCTGAAAATTCCATACTTGTACCGAAAATATGGTGTGGAATCAAGCTGTAATAAAAAAAATAAAATAAATCATTCATTGGCTAAATGATTGGTGAAACCCATATAGTCGTTACATAGTAAAGTGGGAGAACAAAGAGTGGAGAATAACTTTAAATTTGTAGGGAGAATCATTATTATTATTATTCCCTTAAGTTCCAAATGGGATGTAGAGCTTCAACAACTCACCGCCACTTCATCCTGTTCTATACAGTTCTGCTTAGCTGGATCAACAATTATCCATAGGCTTTCGTCTCCTAGTCACAATGTCTCCTCCATGTAACCCTCTGATGCTCAACTCTTTCCTGATCTCCTGTTCCGGTTTCACTCGAAGGAATTCTTGGTCTCATAAGTGTATGTCCGATCCATCTGCATTTATCTCGGCATATTTACTGAGCAGTAGGTTGTTGGTTGATTTGTTGCTAATCCTTTCCGAGAGGCTATCTGATTTTCAGTATCGAGCGTAGACTCCAGCCTGTTGGAAATGCTTTTAGGGACATGTGCACCAAGCACCTGAACCGCATAGAAGCACTGACTCACTTAACATTAGTGTTAAAAATCCGGATCTTATTTCTTACAATGAGTGAATTCAGTAGATTTCCACATTGATTTCAGATTAATGATGGTCTGTCTTGCCTTTCGGATCCCGGCTTTGACATCTTCATCTATTTAGACATTTAGAAAACAGAAAGATTGAGCGAAGAAATATTTACTTTTCAATTAGATCCTCATCTCTGGCTCTACTCTAATATATATAAATAATTTTTATTACAATACACAACAGTTTACCAATCAAGTGGCGATATGTTTGTTAACAATAATTAAACAGTGTCAAAATGTCAATGGGTTGATAATAAACGAAGAAAATCAATACACATTTAAAAGGTAGAAATGGTTAGAATAAATGAAATAATTTGGACAATTATAATTTTTATAATTTTAAAGGTTTACGGGGAGGGGGCGAAATAGTCCGGTTTATACAGTCACGTAACGACGGCCAAGGCAAGGAAAGTGGCTGTACAAATTTCTTCTGAACACAGGTTTGCCTTCTTCAGGTGGATTCCTATTGCTTCAGGTGTCTGTAGAAGACGAACTCGCAGAGCAAAATTAAGATTAGTAGGAATGCGATAAATAATTTTAAATGCTGTATTAACATCAACCTTATGCTCACTGTCTACAAGGTGTGCTAAAATAGAGCTACGAATAGATCTTGTTTGTCCCTTGCTTAACCATGTTGGATGATGTTTGGAAATACGATGATGAACCTGCTAATTGTACACCCAATGTGGCTGACTCCACAGCTGCAGTCAAACTGATATATACACATGGAGAAGGCAGATTTAGGTAGTTTGTCCTTATTTCTCGAACGTAGAATAGGGGTGGTTTTGAAGAGACAACGTACTTCTGCTGCATAATAAGCTCTTTTAACTGCATTCTTCAGGCGCTGTGTTATTATTTCGCTGATGTTGTCACCGAGGAACTGCAGTTTTATGAACATTGGTTTTTTTGGAACTGTTGCTATACTGACTCTCCTAGGTGCTGAATTCATATTTTTCTCAATGAACTTATCTGGATAACCATTTTTTCTAAGTAACTGTCTAATAATCTTAAGCTCCTCATTGAGACAGTCATCTGAACAGATTAACCTGGCTCTATGAACCAGACACTTTACCAGGTTACGTTTAGATTTCAAGGGTACAAAACTCAAAAAATGAGTGTACTGACCTATTGTTGTAGGTTTCTTATACACACTCCTTCTTAGTGTGCCATCTTCTTTCCTTGCCATGAAGACGTCTAGGAATGAGATCTTCATCTATGTCGACTACCTATATTTGAAACAGTGCTGGCTTGTAGAAAGGACAATAAGATCTAGTTGTGAAAGACAAATCCATGGCCCCTTTTAACGTACCTTCAGTATTCACGTGGAAACATTAGAATTTCCATGCAAAGGAATAATGAAGCCAAGTAAAGATTTCAGACTTTCTGTAGCCACTATGAAATAAATTCTCTTACGATGTATGATAGACGTGCATTTCCCTTTCAACAAGGAATCCTATAGACAAATTGGAAGGAATAACTAGAGGGTCATGACCAGAATTAATCTTAGGCGTTTATTCTCTACAAAGTTAGAGAATAATCTCTTGGAGGGTCTAATAAGTGAACTGGAATTTTATAGTCGTTGCGTGGATGACCTATCCTTGATTCCACAGAATATGAGGATAAGGTAGTGACTATACTCACCAAATTTAATAAAGCACTTTGAATTGAATATATATATATTGTGAACTGGCAGAAGTTAGGACTGATAGACCATTGGATTCCGTCTCAGTGACTCAATGGTATACGAGGTCACCATGTAACGTGAAGGTACTGGGTTCGATCCCTGATGGTATCGTGGATATGTACTTCTGGAGAGTCCCATACTAGAACAAAAGAGCTGTTCAATACTTTCTGGTTTTCATTGGATTCATTTCATCATCAGTCTTAAAATAAAATATTAATTCTCTGCGTTAGAAGATCAGCTTGCCAGCAGCTCCAAAGAGACCTCTCTTTTCAAAACTGCTATTTCGTGAGGCATTATAAATCAAGTTTTAGAATTTTTAGAGTGTTGTAAAATGAGGATATGATGCTGTGTATTTATAGATCAACCAATATCAACTTCAAGAAACAAGAATAAACTACCTAATTTTATCTCCTTAAAAGTTTTAATTGCTCTTATGGGGCTAGTTACATTGAGTGTACAATTAAGCATGTTCATCGATTAGCTGCTAAACATCATGCTGTTTAGTTAGGTAAAGAAACAAAAGAGTTTATTTTTTAAGTACTGGTTTCTAGGCATTTGATTGATTGGTTACAGGATTTCATCATGAGATGATGTTGGTTAGGGAAGCATTGGAAAACCTGGGAGTACTGGACGGCCAGCTGTTTCGTCAGACTAGTTTGGGTCTCTTCATCACTACGCGCCGGCCACCGGGGTTCGAACCCAGGACCTTCTGGTTACAAGACAAGCTCGTAGACCATGGTTCATGAATTCTAACTTCTGCAAATTCACAACATAGCGCGACCGCTAGCCAATCTCTTTGGCGGGTATTTGTCCTTATACCCGACCTGCTGCACCCTACTGATCACGACGTCCCACTAGAACCCCAGGTTATATCCTAGCACATATTTGTGAAACCAAATACTGATTGAATAATAAAATGCCTTTATAGATTTCCATCGCATTAGCACTTTGATTTGGCTCTGATTTTTTTAAATACAACAGGAGCCATCGGAATTCATCTGTATAGGCCGAGTCTGTTTACTCAGAAGAAATGCATACAGCCACTTTCATTGTCATAGATATCTTCAGATAAATGCAAAAACTAACCCTTGCCAACCTTTCTATTCCAATTGCGTGAAGTCGGCGGTTTAGTGGTAGAATGCTCTCCAAAAATGCACTTATTCCGGGGTTTGATTCCCGGCTAACGGTCGTACTACTAAACATCACTTAGCCGGTAGTAAGCCTTGTAAAGAAGGAAGGATGAGTCTGAGGCTAACAACTACACCCGAGAAGAATACACCTCCGCTGGTGAAATTTAAGTGCTCAAGCCTGAAGCCCCGTGTTCCACTCAGGATGCAAATGAATGAAAAAAATAAAACCAGTTATAAATTATCATAATTTTAGCTGTCTTTTCATCATTTAGTAACTACACCTTTAATTTTAAAGTACTGGTTTCTAGGGATTTTGTTTGATTGGTTGGAGGATTTCATCATCAGCTGACATTGGTCAGAGAATCATTGGAAAACCTGGGAGTACTGGATGGCCAACTGTTTCGTCAGACTAGTTTGGGACTCTTCATCAGTACGCACTCACTGGGGTCCGAACCCAGGACCTTCTGGTTACAAGGCGAGCTCGTAAACCATTAAGCCACTGGGATCTGATCCAATGGCCAACACATAAATTCTTACCTCTGCCAATCCATAAGTTAACCACTCATTCATTCATTTGTATTTATTTCATCATATAAACTGTGTAATGTGTAGGCAGCCACTTGTTTTAATTTTGATAGTTTTACTATAAAATGATTCCTAACCTTTAATTGTTGTATTCATTGTTTTGATCATTTGTCACCTGTTTGACAAGTTAATATTGAAAAAAAAGATGATTATTAGGTAAATTATCACCAGTAGATTAATGAATTATTTATTATGTTGAACACAAACATGCATAAACAGTCTTGAACAGAATCATACGCCCTCTAGTAATAATAGACCAGATGACATCAGCTACCTGTCAGCATAATCTATATCTTACATTATCTATTTATCCGTTTTTTTACGTTAAATATATTCCACAAACTGACTTGTTATAATGAAGTGAGATAGAAAAACATCCCAAGAAATCAGTGAACACATTTGTACTGTTGAAGTGATAAACTGTAGGAACTAAATTGATTTGAATGGTAGCTTTCGTAAAGAATGGATATTTAGTTAGAGAAAAACCAGGGAGTACTAGACAAATCCACATTCCCATCAGGAACTGAACTCATCCAAGCGCTTTGGTCCATCGAGGGAGAGGGCTCTCGAGTGGTTGCGCCACAGAATGTTACTGCATGCCGGTCTCGTCTCGCAAGAGGCAGGGATAGGTGTGTTCGGTTCTCCTGAAAACCAATACCCAGTCAATGGGTGTACCATTATGTGAAATTTAAAGGGTAAATGTCAGAAATCAGCTGCATATCTCCGAGTCTAATGACTTTTCTCTATTGTATTCTACACAGGGTCACGTTATCGAACAGCTGGTGATTTCAAAAAGGATGGTTGAAATCCTTAAATTTAATCAATTCATTTATCTGTTGTTCTCAGGTTACGAAGTTTATCATGAGATTTCCTACTGATAATTAGGATTTCAGTAGTGTTGGTTAGTAACAAAAATTCGATGACTATGTAAAATGCTTTACATATAAATTTCACTTATTGAATATGAGTATGTACAACTAGCCTTTAGATTGTATGAATTCTGAACAACTGAATGTTCAACAGTTTCATTAATATTGAATTCTTGAACAAAATGCCTTTTCTTCAAATCACTTCTGTTGGTTTCGGCTGGCGCACAATTTAAGTTCTGACTAATTCATCATATAGTAAGGTTGGTTAGTAATTTTATGAAGCTAAAAATTTCATAGGAAGAAGTTACTCACTAAATAACAGAAAGCAATACAATCTTAAGTTCCCAAGTCAACTGATACAGTTGAAGATGTGCAAAGTCTATGCTCCTCATCGGGGGTGTTGTTACTTAAATGAAAGTACTATTCATCTGTGCTGCTAGTTCGTTATATTTGTCTCTTGTGAAACAGACGTAATTTTTAATTTCGGTGAATGGTGACTAGCAGTGGAATACAGAATGAGCATTTCGTCCTATCTGGGATTCCTCAAATGGATGTACTTGTATTCCCCAGTGAGACGTGAACCCAGCACCCACCGTTTTAAACACTGAAACATTATCCACCAGACCAATTGGGCCACACTGACGAGTCCCAAATAGGACGAAATGCGCATACTGGATTCAACTGCTAGTCACCTACCACCAAAATTACTTCAAGCTGATCCTCAAACATCGTTGAAGCGTCCGTACTAGGAGCCGACACGTTAACAGAAGTTGGAAATTCCCGTCCAATCAATAAACGGGAAAATCAAAATTGTACTAGGAACAAGTAGTTGTCATTTCTGTCATCTGTTCCTACCGATTATTTTTCACTGTTTGTCTTACTAGACTGAGGCACTCAATATAAGTAGGCTAAATCAACTAAAATGTAAGCAAAACAACAAGGCGTTAAAAATACAAATGGAAAACGATGATTAATACTTTTTTGTCAACTACTTCATGCTATGCGTATTGTCCTCGGGTGCCAGTGAAGTAGTGGTTAACTAAAAACAAGTGAAAATAAACTTTTTTTGATTGGACAGTAGGTAGTTATGCATCTACTCCTGTGTGGCCACCATGCTAAATGGCTTGCCATCGTGGTGCACTCTGAAATGTTGCTATTAGTTTGTTGAAGGTGATCAGCAGGAAGTCTTGGACCTAGGTTTCGTGTTTCTTGGCAGTCGTCAACAAGGTGTATCTAAAATCTAGAAGAAATTCATATTTCTTCTGAGATTCAAACCCGCGTCACCCAGTGCTGCAGTCAGAGACGTTACCACTGAGCTAAAATCATCAAATCAATGTGCACCGTGATGGTGAGCTACCTAGAACGGTGGCCACATTGCAAACCTGACTGAGAGAATTCAGTCTGCACCAAAGATAAGACTAGTTACTAGTGCCCAATCAAAGTATCCACTACAGTCCTAAAGGAGGTCAATCGTGAGCCCAAATTGCTCAGTGGTAACGTCTCTGACTGCGGCCCCACTGGGTGACGCGGGTTTGAATCTCAGAAGGGACATGAGTTCCTTCAAGGTTGCAGATACGCCTTGCTGACTGAGTGCCAATTAGCACGAAACCTAGGTCCAAAGCTTCCTGTCAATTGCCTCCAACCATCCAATTTCAGTAAAATACATCTACCATATATTAAAATCACAATTTGCACAGACCTTCCGTATTTCTACTTCTTTGTCTTCCTTTCAGGTTTTCGATGTTGTTTCACAAGCATCATTCATTTCTTCTCTTCTCTGTTCGATATTCTTGCGAATGGTATACATGTTTATACCTGTATCCGTATACTACTCATTAATCTTGTCAGTAGCACACGAAACACTCTCACATCAACCAGCAGTGCTTGCTGACCAACTAGGTCGAAGTGATTCAGTCACTGGACAGCCGTTTCGCCGATTTAGGGCTCATTAGCCATTCTGGTTCGGTTCAGATAACAGTACCAGTTGAAACCACCTGAATTCCGACTAAATACTTCGGTGAGTTGGTCACACCATGGATTTGGATAACTTCGATCTGGCCAACAAGCACTAGTGGTTGATGTGAGCGGTATTCAGCCACTCACATCAGTCACTGATAGTATATAGCATCGTGTAGTGAAGCCAGAATAAGTACGACAAAGATACTTCGTCTATAATTTAGACAAAAAGATTTTTAGGAAACCACAATCAGAAACCACGAAAGACTTTCCAAACCATTCGACTGAAGATAAGAAGTTGTATTAAGAGGTTAGGCAAACGTGAAACCTTTCCTATATAATGTCTCATAGTTTCTGGGTAATATTAACCAGAGCAGATAGGGTCTTATAAAATGGACATTGGGGTAAAGTCTACAGCTGATGATTTACGGATAAAAAAATTCAGTTACAGAAGTTCTGCTGCGACAGTATCACAAAACAAGTCATTTTGTGTTTTACCTGGTGAGCATCATGATACAAAGTGACTGTGCGTCGGTGGCACAGTGGTTAGGACTCTCGCCGACCAACAGCGTGGTCCGGGACTCGATCTCATTCCGATGCACACCTGATATTAATGGTTGGCCTACAAAATTTAGGCCACCAATATCACATGCTGAAAGTTCCATACTTGTACCAAAAATACAGTGTGAATCAAGCTATTATCAAAAGTAAAAAAACAAAAATTAGCATTTTACCCCAGTAGTTGTGAAGCGGAACTGTTACAATGTACAACAAAACGTAGAAATTATGATTACCAATTGGCTTATACTTATTCTAATGTATTCATACGATTTCATCACCTGCTTTGCATACTTTCCCTCCCTCCCCTGTTTTTTTATTGAGACTTTCCATCACGAGAACCCTTGGAAAACCACAGAGTACTGGGCAGCTGTTTCGTTCCAGTTTGGGACTCTTCATCAGTACGCGTCCACCGGGGTTCAAACCCAGGACGCTCCGGTTACACGGCGAGTTCGTATGCTATTCAACCATTGGGACTCGATCCAATTACCCATCACTTTCAACTTCTGCCAATTCGCGATATATATATATATATATGCAGCGCAACTATCAGACAGTGTCATATGTGATTTACTGTCCTCTTATCTGACTTGGTGGACCCCGATGAATACAACTTTTAACTAGAACTCTAGGTAACTTCCTGTATAGAGCCAGTTGCTAGTGTGCATCATACTAATTATCAAGTCCTTATTTTGCAAGGATTTGATTGGTTATGGATTTGTCCACGAGCTGTATACTGAAAAGAGTCCCAAACTAGAATGAAACAGCTGTCCAGTACACCTTGTTGGTTTCCCAGTGGTTCTCTAACCGATGCCAGCTGCTGATCAAACCTGTTTTTTTGGTTTTTTTTATTCCTTTACGTTCCCAGTGGTACACAGGGCTTCAAGCTAGAGGCTTGAAGTTTCTATAGCAGTGGTGTTTATTCTTACGGGATGGGGTTGGTAGCCTCATGCCCAACCTTTCATCTTTGCCAGTCTTATTACTGGCTTAGTGAGGTAAAGGAGTGCGTCGGTGGCCGGGGATCGAACCTCGGACCACATGAGGCATGGTTGAGGAGCATTCTACCATTGTGCCACCTGTAGTCAATTAAATTCCTAGGAACCAACATTTGAAATTTAATAAGAAATTATATTCTAGCACCGTGCCTAAATTGTACAACTGCATTTATCACTTGTCTTTCTCATGGTTATACAGCCCAGTACATATTTTTCTCTCATCTTCTCCCTGTTCTGCTGACGGCGAAATACCTTTTTTTTTTTAAAAAAAAGATAAATTGGTTAGCCTAGATCTTGACATTCTCTTCAAACATTTAAAATCAAGTTATTTTGCAATCATCTAGTAACTACATCTAGACAAATATTTCTAAATATGGATACAGGGCAGGAATGAAGATTTCATTATTATATATACACTAAAACAAAAAGACACTATTTGAATAATAAAAAAAGACTGTGGAGAGGTATTGTTCAATTGTAGCCAAAATGAGAGGCTGTCACTGCTTGTCAAATGTACACAACCACACACACACACACACTCACATGCCCACATACCACATGTGCCAACAGATATACGCGTGCATAGATAGCGGCGTTTTACTGGAAAAATAAGTACAGCAACACGGGAGGAGATAGGACTAGACGAACCAATAAAGTGACAATTATGCATAACAGTATATATTTTGTGAATACATGCGCGCATAACGGTATAATTTAATTATAGATGCACACATTTATTTTTAATTTTAATTCTCTGTCGTCCTCCTTAGCCAAAATTTTTCTCAAATTTTTTAAAATTCCTTTAATGAAGACAAATTTTTTTGCTAAATAATTTTCAGGAAAAGGAAGGTATCATGATTATTATTATTATGATTATTATTATCATTATCACAGTTATCTGTTATCGTGTTTCGAATCATCATCTCAGTCACGATCATGATCTTTGTGCAGTGTATCATTAAGAGATATTGGTGTACATCACCACCACCATCATGATTATCACATATTGTCATTTGTCCCATGTGGTCACGCACACGCACACGCACACCAACACACACACGCACAGACTGACACACAGAGAGTGTGTCTCATATCGTTTGCATTCATTTCAATTGTTTCCATCTTGTGTGATTTCTCCTCCTCTATAAGAAGGAAAGAATGGAAGTAGTAGAATAGTGGAGGAAAAAAAGGTGAAGTAGTGAAAGTGGAATAGGAAATACAAAAGACAAGAGAATAGAGACAACTATTCATACATATATATATGCACGCAAAATGAGGAACAAATTATCATGGTTCCCTTATTTAACTTGCCTATAGAGATGATTTATTTGTCTGGATAGGCATATTTATCTTCATTCTTTCCTCTGTATATTATTTTTGTGGTCTACACTTGAGTTTACTTCTCGTTGCTCGCTTCAATCAGTATTCTTTTTCCTGTGTTTTTTCAATTTTGGTTATTTATTTTTCCCTGTCGTTTGACACTATTCAGTGCACTGTAATTTTGTAGTAGAATTTACATTGAGAAGAGTTTAATGAATAGGGGAAAGGTTGTTGGAAAAAGAGGATGCACCGATATCTCTACATGTTTAAACGAAATAGTCATGGTAAAAATCACTATTAGTATCATGAAGATTTCTAGTATTAGTTAGTTAGTTACTTAGTTAGTCAGTTGGTTAGCTAGTTAGTTAGATAGTTAGTTAGTCAGAAAGTTAGTTAGATAGTTAGTAAGTTAGTTAGTAAGTTAATTAGTTAGTCATTTAGTTAGTTACTTAGTTAATCAGTTAGTTACTTAGTTAGATAGTTGGTTAGTTAGTTAGTTAGATAGTTATTTAGTTAGTTAGATAGTTAGTTAGTTAGTCAGTTAGTTAGTTAGTCACTTAGTTAGTTAGTTAATTACTTAGTT